>WEIT01005223.1:10015-42686 GCA_013389985.1 Dryoscopus gambensis
GTGTGGGGCTGAGCCACGTGCTGCTGCGGCAGGGCTTTCCCCACCCGGGCTCCCCTGGCTCTGGGTGGGAGCTCCAGCCTGGCTGCTCCTCGCTGCGGAGTCCCCGGCAGCCCCGCGGCGAGTCCGCGCTGGCCCCGCTGGCACAGCTCCCGCTGGCCTCTGCCGGGGCTGCCCCAGCCTCTGCTGCTCTTCCAGGTGCCGTGAGCTGCGTTTGTGTTCAAACGAGCAAAATAAAGGGCGTGCAGAGCCCGGGGCGCCGCGCTGGGGCAGGGCTGGGCCGTGCCCGGGGCACAGTGTGCCCGTGAGCTGCAGCCGGCCGGACTGGTCTATTTTTACGGCCCAAGCGGAGCGACCCAGGGATTAATCAGCCAGCCCAGGAGGACAGGCTACGTTGGGTTTGAAATTCTTTAGTGCTTGTAATAACTCAGGTGAGTCTCTTTGTTCTTGTGAGCTGTAATTTTTCATTTGACAGGCAGCGTCCCTTGACAGAAGAGCCAAACAGCCACATCCAAACACACCCAGCCGTGGGATGTGGCACCGAGCCCCTCCACCTGCCCTTGCCCCACTCCCAGGTGACAATTTCCCCAGTGCAGGGAACTCCAGGGGCGGTTTGGCCAGGCCTGTGTGGCCAGCGCTCAATGCCAAGGGCAAACGCAGCTGACCCATTGACCCCGCTCCCGCTCGCCCAGGCGTGGGACAGCTCCGGGGCCCCTCCCAGCCTCGGGACACCGTGTGGCACCTCTCCCCTCCCCTCTGCCCCCGTGCCCAGGTGTCCTGGGAGCAGCCCGGTCTCTATCTCGAGGTGTCGGGCTGCTCTGTTCCCTTCTCCTCAGGGTTCCAGGTGCAGGACCGGGTTCCCGCCGGGATCACGGAGCGCAGCGTTACCACGGGACAGAGGACTCCGTTTTCGTTCTGCCCTGCTCCCCTTCCCCCGGCAGCGGGAGGCAGGAGGATGTGTTAGCTCAAGGCTGAGGCTAAAGAGGCTTACACTGACTATTTACCTTCGCGAGGGGCTATTTTTGGCTGCTCCGCTGCCGCTAATGCAGCGCTCAGGGCGGCGACCGAGGAGACGCCACGTGAGGGTCACTGTTCCTGGGATCCACTTTCCTCCTCTGTAGGGACCGAAGCTTGACTACTTTTTTGTTCCTTGGGGTTTTTTCTCAGATGGCAAAGAGTGTCACAAAGGAAGATCTTGGGGATGGGTCAGAAGGACCTTGGAAATGCACTGTCCTGTCCGGTGTGTGACTCGTTGCCATCTCTGCACTGCAGGGAAATCCCAAGCTTCCAGTGCTATCCCAGGCACTGCCAGAGGGCTCCAGGCTGGCTTCACAGACCCTGTCTCCCCCCAGACAAGCTCAGACGGCTGTGGATCTCCAGTGTGAGTTAAATAATGGCACCACAAGCTAATGGACAGGCTGAGACTGGAATCGGGTCACTGGGACGTGAGCGCTGCTGGTCCTTGGGAGCATCTGGGGACCAGCCCTGTCCCTCTGTGTCCCTGACTGTGGCAAAGTGGGGTCAGTGTGTGCCAGGGGCATGGGGAGCTCCAGTGGGGAGCACAGGGACACACACCTGAAGTCTCCTGCTGGCAGAGGGACGCTCAGGGCACACCAGGCATGGCAGAGCGGCAGAGGGAGGCAATTGGTCCCAGGGATGCACACCCAGAGCTGAGCCTTGCTTCAAACAGAACCCAGATTATTCCACATGCTGGAAAGCTGCAGTGCAGAGCCTTTAACTAAACGAATCCTGAGTGATTTCCACATTGCTGAATGACATTTTAATAGTGGAAAAATAACACTCCAAATTATCTACTTCATCTCTTCCTATTGTCTTTCACTGGCTGGGAATGAGTGCTGCAGCAAAACCAGCTCTGGCTCTTCTGGGAGGGGTTTGCTGGTGCCTCCCAGCCCACTGCAGGCGGTGGGGAGGTGAGGAGGGGCTGTTCCCCTGTGCCCAGCACCCCGTGAGCCCAGGAGGGGCTGCCCCCACGCCCAGTCCTCCAGTCCTGGCAAGGCTGCCCACAGCTCGCAGCGCTCCCAGGAGGCTCCGGCTGCCCCGGCACCAGGAGCAGCCACGGTGCTGCCAAGGCCTCACGGTGATGGGTGATGCCCGTCCCACACGGGGCTGGCAGGTGGCAGAAGGCAGTGTCTGGCTCCAGCTGTCCCCCTGGGGAGCTGGCACCTGTGCCCGTGCCACCAAGTCGCTCTCAGGAAGATGTTTCTGGCATTTTCTGCCACGTGGTTTTTCTGACCTGAATTCAGCCACTGCCACTTTGAGCTTCCATCTGGATGGAGCCATCGAGTGATGCCACAGGTCCCTGGCTGCTGTCAGCAGAGCCTGGGGACAGCGATGCAGGCCCAGCACCCAGCACATCTCTGAGTGGCTGCAAAAGGGGCGGCTCAAGCTGGGGGACGGCGTCTGCCCAAGTGCTGTCCCCAGCCTGCACAGCAACGCACACACAAAAGCCTCACACAAACTTTATTATCACTGAAACATCATAAATCTCGACAAACTCCCTGCCCCAGACAAAGCAGCCCCAGCCCTCACACGAGGTGTCCCCTGCCAAACCCCAGCTCACACCTGCAGCCTCGGAGCCGCCGCAGCCGGGCCAGTTCGGAGCCGTGCCATTCCGAGTGGGTTTCCCCACTGCTCTCATCCAGGGGAAGGTTTACATCCTCTGGATCAAAGGCACACAAATCAGGAGCTGAACTGTCCTCCTGCCACTCAACAGCCAGCCCTTGGCACGTTGCCTTCAGTGGGTCAAGGCTTCTTCCACTCAGGAACGCCGCGTGCTCTCGGCTGGTGCTGGTTCACACAGAGCAGCCGAGCTCCAGCCTCACTTCCCAGCAGGAACGGGGCTCCAGGACAGGCTGTGGGTAAGGCTTTGCAGAAGGATTTTGAGAGAAATGTGCTTGTCAGGTGCAGGAGCCCACGCAAGTGGTTCCACACACGCATTCCTGAGAGGCAGAGCTGGGAAGCGAGCCTGCCCAGGACAGCTGCGTGGGAAGCAGTGTGGAGGGAGTGAGAGGGAGCAGGACAGCCGGGGAAGGCTGCACAGGGATGCAGGGAGGCACAGCCCACTGCCACCTCGGCTCCTCTTCCACCCCCACAAGGAAACTGCTCCCCTGGCTCTGTTTGGCACGAACGCTGGCTCAGGACACGCCTTTGGAGGCCACGGAATTTGGTAAGAACCTTTGGCAACAGGGCTCAAGGCCCCAGCTCCACGTCTGGCTGGCAAAATTTACAGTAGACAAGGGGAGAAACGCTTTCCTTTCAAAAACACCCCAAGGGAAACCTTTATCAGACAGAGCTCAGCAAAAACGAGTGCAACAAGGCAAGTTTCATTTTCACTTTGGGATGTGGAACAGGGGCACTGGCACTGACTGAAGAGCCTAAAACCCACACGGAGTGTATGTGCCACAGGCTGTGGCAGTGACAGGCAAGGACAGTAAATATTCAGTAATTGAGGAGAGCCAAAGGAAACACAATGGGAAACATACTGGAAACAACAGACTGAAGTATTAAAGTCTGCAGTTGTCAGCATAAAGAAACAGCTTTGCTGTAATGTCAGAGAATCACAGAATGGTTTGGGTTGGAAGGGACCTTAAAGCTCATCTCATTCCAACCCTGGCCACGAGCAGCGACACTTTTCCCTATCCCAGGCTGCTCCAAGCCCCGTCCAGCCTGGCCTTGGACACTTCCAGGGATGGGGCAGACACAGCTTCTCTGGGCAACCTGTGCCTGGACCTCACCTACCTCCCAGGGAAGAATTCCTTCCCAATATCTCATGAAGAAGGAAACTTTGGGCAGTGTCTGTTAAATACCCAGACCCAGAGCAGCAGTGCTCTGAGACGTGGGGCTGTCCATTTTCTATAAAAATGGAAAAAAAATCATGCCAGTCAGTGTATCCTATAAAAGCAGAAAAGGCAAGACTTCGAGGTCACTGGTCCTTCCTTGCTGACAAAGCAGACACCTTCCCTGCAATCCCAACGGTCTGCAGTTTTATTTTTGGCAGATTATAATTAAAATGGCTTTTACGGCTTTAGAAAGAAGCCACGAAGCTGCACGTTTTGGTTGAAGCGGAGAGCGTGTGGTGTGCCCTGGGTGAGGGGCCAGTGGCCTTGGCTCTGCTCCTGCCACCTGCCACCAACACTGCTGGGTGGCCTTGGCTCCCCGGCGTGTGCTCATTTCTCACCAGCAAGTAAGAAAGTTCTGGTTGCTAACCAGTGCAGTCCCAGAGGCAGAATAAAAAGTCCTTGTTAAAACCTAGAAAAGCTTGTTTCTAACAAAATCAAATCCAAACACGGTTCCTGGGTCGATGCCTTTCTCTCAGGTTCCACCACCCATGCAGTGGAACTTCCCCCACAGAGCAATTTAATTCCTCTTCCATTCCCCACCTTTCAGTCTTCTCAGGAGTCTTGACAAGCTATTCCTCCATTTTTTTCTTCAACATTTTTTCCTATGCACATCCTTCCTGCCCTTCCCTTCCGCCGTCGCACCCTGTTCCTCCCAGCTATTTTCGGAAGGCAAAGACATCCCGTGTTTTCAGGCCTTTCTTGCCTTCACTTCCTGGTTTAGGAGAAGACACCTCCACCAGCCCCCCGTACGGGCAGCTCTCGGACTCCGGGTGGTGGCCAGAGCACTCCACAGCGGGGATGAAGCCACTGTCCCACATGCCTGTCCCACACAGCTTGCAGAGGTCGTGCAGGCTGCAGGGGATGCGGGGCAGCAGGTGGAACTGATAGAGCAGACTCCTGGCCTAGGGGGAGAGAGAGGGAAAACATTCACTCCTCACTAGGGGGCCAACACGGAGGGCTGAGGTGGCCTCCCACCCAATCCTCCCGTTTGGCTGCCTGGGCTGCAGCAAAGGCGTGTCCTGCCGAACACCCGGGCGTTACCGGGGCACCGGGGACAGCGGCAGGACACAGGGGCTGCCACACACCACAGCTCATCCCACGGCCCCAGCCCCTCCCAGTCAAGAGGGAACGGGCGCCATGGCACCAACAGCTCTGTCTCCATTTCCCTGAGCAGGTTATCCAGACAAGGGTTCTCCCAACCACACTGTCACCTCCCAAGCACTCAACAACCACCTCCTCCTGCTGCAAACCTTGTTTCCAGGCAAACAGCAGCATCCCGCCCAGGCAGCCACAGGGATACAGGAGATGCGAAGCTGAAGCAGCTGTCCCCAGTTTTCTCAACACTCTGACTCATCCCTGGACCTCATCCCACATGGGCACCTGGGCATTTACCTTCCTGAGTACGAGCTCCCCGTTCATGTGCATGGCCAGGTTGCCGAAATGCAGCAGCATCTGGTCAGTGGCCAGCTGCTGCTCGATGACATCGTCCCCGTAAATCACCACGATGGCCACGCAGATAAAGAGGTGGAAATAGTCTGTCTGCAATGGGAACACAGGGGCTGCTGTACAGCAGGTGGAGGCAGAGCTCTGGCTTCACCTCCCACCCTCTGCAAATGGGTCCTTGGTGGGAGATTTTGCTCCCTTCAGTTCTGCCCAGCGGTGAGAACACGAGTTACTGCTGACTTCTGAACCACAGCTGAGCCAAAGCCTCTTCCCTTCACAGCATGGCAGCAAGGTCTGCACCAGTGTTTGCACCACAGAGCAGGTTTTTGGGAAGACATTTCCCAGCTGTGTAAGAGAAGTCTGAACTTCAGAAGTGGGTGTTCAGCATTTTCTGAAACCCCTCCTGGTGAAGCCCAGACATCCTCAAGGAGGAGAGACAAGCAGGGCTCCATCCTCCTGCTACGTAGATAAACCTCTGCCGTAGTCACAGACCCGACTTATTTTGGCTACTTTGCTGCTAAGAGCCTTTCTGGAAATCCTCAGCGCTGAGGACTCAGCCAGGACGCGCCGGGCCCTGGCAGCTGCCTCACCTGGTAGTGAGCCCAGCACGCTTCCCACATGCGCAGCGCCTCGGCCTCCGGGAACTCCCGCTTGAAGCAGAGCAGGATCCAGCGGTGGCAGAAGAGCATCTGCAGCCCGTCCTCTCCCAGGGCACACAGGTGCTGGTGGAAGCGGGGGTGCATCAGCCGCAGCAGCTCGCGCAGGTACAGCTGCAAAACACAACCTGAGCTCAGCACCCCGGGGAGCCAGAGCTGGAGAGCTGGAGAGCTGTTCTCTCTCAGCTGCCATTTCACGAGAAGGATGGATAGAACTGCCTCTGGAGTGCCTCAAGCACCCAGGATCAATTCTATCCTCCAGGTATTTCTATAGAATCATAGAATCCTAGAATATCCCGAGTTGGAACTGACCCACAAGGATCATGGAAGTCCAGCTCCCGGCCCTGCACATGACAACCCCAAGGATCACCCCAAGGATGTAGGGGCTTTGGAGTGTGATTTGCCATGCTGGAACGCCCCAGCCCAGGGAACTGGGGAGAGGAAAAGCCTTGACAGGGCTGAAGGGAGCCCAGCACTCAGCCTCACCAGCTGCTTCTCCATGTCCTCATCCCGGGGGGAGCTGATGAAGATCGTGTTCTGCATCAATCCAACAAAGCACCAGAAAGTATCCGACTCATCCAGGACCTCTGCCAGGAGTGGAGCAACCAGGTCGGACATGCCCTGGGAGTATCCAATGGTTGGGTTAAATACTGCATAGTTCAGCAAGATCCTCCTGGAGCAGAGACAGAAACAGAGACGTGGCACAGTTGAGGGCAGGTGACAGCATCATCTCAGGGACAAAGACACAGGGCCTGATGTGAGGTGCTGTAACACAGACAGGGAAACCCTACTGCAAACACCAGTCCTGTGGCATAAACTTCAGGAAAAGCTTTGGCATTCACAGACAGCAAAATATAAACAGAAAACGAGAATTTAAAAAGATTAAGAGGACAGAAATGAAGGGCCCATGGGAAAGGAGAGATGATGCCCAACACATCCATAAAGCTCCAAGCCGTACTGTTGGATAAAATCCAACTCTTTTGAGGTCACGCCTTTACAGGTCACACTCTCATGCAGCAGACTCTGGTGTGCTTGTCCTCTACCCCATCAGGAGAACCACAGCCCCAAGCACCTGCCCACAGCCCTACTACAGCACCTTTGCTGTGCCCGTGTGTGCAGGGGAGCACTGGGATGGGAGCAGGGTTATAGGATCGAGAAGGGAGCAGCTGCAGCAGCAGTGGGAGCACTGGGGGAGGCCTTGCTGTTGCATCCCTTGGTTCCAGACACACGGTGGGTGCTGAGCAGCACTCCCAGGCAGCCTGGGCTGGGGGCTGACCAAGTTGTCTCTACATTGAGCAGGACATGGTTTTTAGGACACTGGAATCAGACACTTCACCTCATGGTCTCCACATTTGGGTTGTCCTCCCCTCGGAAGAACTGGTTGCTGCGGTCGGTCCTCACGACATCCTTGTCCACTGTGAACTGCACCTGGCGCCAGAAATCCTTCTGCTCATCCGGAGTCATGGACAGCCTGGAAACCGTGCAGCAACAGCACAGGGTAGCCAAGAGAGGAATGCCATTGCCGCAGTGAACAAAAGGCCTCATTTCTGTCTTGGTTTGCAGAGAAAAACTATTCCTGTACTGAGTTTCCTCAGCACCCAAAAACAGACCGGCAGGTCTGCCCAGAACAGTGGATTGTCTGTCCCAGGGGGCTATGGGAAGGAGCCTCCTGGGTTATAAACGGGATGACACGATGTGTTTGCTGCAATAAACGCTTCAGGAGCATCAGACTCTGCTCTGCACTGCTCCTCGTAACTCAGCACACCAGAACTCACCACTCTGGTTTGTCTGTCTCCTGATTATTAACAGTACTGTCCCTCTCCAGCTTCAATGTACCCACCTCCATTTAACAACACACAATTCTTGCATTGACAACCCTCTGGAATTACATAACCCTTCTCATCCCTTAGTTTCATGTACAGCTTATTTATAAAGAAATATAAGATCCCAATTTCTCCTCCAGTATTGTAGCCCAAGCCTTGCCTGTGAGGCGTTTCCCTGCGTGGTACTGACGAGCCTGTTTCAAGAGCCCAGGGAAGGTAATGTCCGAGCTCTGTGGCATTAGCTCCAGAGCCTCAGGAAGTCAGCAGCGCCCAACATGCCTCCTTCACCACCCTTCCCACTTCTCTTCTCTACTCTCCTGATGCAAAGGATGCAGAGACTGAGGTGTCACTGCGACGTCCGGCCCGAGGAGGATGAGCAGGGGAGGATGATGATGGTGTGTTACCTTTTCTCCTGGATCTCAAAGTATTCTTTCCTCTTCTGCAGCCTCAGTGCCTCCCTCTCTTCAGAAGTGGACTCGTAGCTATAGTAGTGCAGCAGAAAGGGCCACACCTCCCCACGGATGGAAATATCAATCCCACCAAAGAAAATGGCCTGGAAGAAGGAGCAAAAGTTATGGCTGGTACAGTTTTAGCATTCCCAAAAACAGCAACAAGCAACTGCCCGCTGCTGTGCTTTGGTGCCTCTGCAGTTCTTTCCTGACAAGTGACGCCTTGATTCAAGCTCCTGCAATTTGCACATGTTTAGAGGGAAAGTGCTGGCCCTCTATTCCCAGACCAGACACAAATCAGGCTCATTTCAATGTCAATAACCACCCCCGGAGAGGCTCTATGATTAACGTGTCGTTCTCATGTCACGGCTTAATCCCAAATCCTGGAGACTGCCCTGCACTGCAAACTCCTCTCTCAGGGCCCAGGCCCAGGGCTCCCCTCAGCCCTGTTATTTCATACAGCAATCTCAGTTTATACAGCAATCTCGGCTCATACAATCTCAGCTATTTCAACCATCTCAGTTCTTTCAGCAATCTCCAGTGCTCTCTGTGACTCGGTCACACGTTCTGCAAACACAGCAGGCACTGGGCACTTTGGTGTATTGATTCCAAACGGCAGCAGAAGTGGGACAGCTCCTCGGTCAGGGAAATGCTCCACCATCACAGAATCACAGAACTGTTAGGGTTGGATGGGACCTCTGGAGATATCCAGTCCAACCCCCCTCACCAAGGCAGGGTCACCTAGAGCAGGTGATACAGGAACACATCCAGGTGGGAATCTGCTGGCATCCACTCCTACCCGGGCAGATTCCAGTCCCACAGCAAGATCTCCAGCCAAGAGATCACTCACCAGCCTCCATCCTCTCAAGTGCCCAGCTCGTGTCCCTGGCAGGAACACAAACTCCTGCAGTTCCCCCTGGGCACTCACACCCCGCACAGAAGAGAACAGAGGAAAGTCCCTCACCTTCCTCAGCTTGTACTCCTCTTCCACCTGCCCAGCCTCGTTGAGGTGGTGCAGCCAGGCAGACACGTCGAGGCGCCTGTACGAGTTCTCCTCGGGGTGGGTCTCTGAGGAGGGCAGCTTGGGGCGGCGGATGGAGAACTGCATGCAGGTTTTCTCATCTGCGAGCTGCTGAACGGGGGGAAACAAACCACAGCTGCAGCAGGAGCCAGGGAGAGCAGCAGAGTGTGAAACCCAGAGCAGGGAAACCTCTGCATGGTTCGTGTAGGATTAAGCACTGAGGAGCTGCACTTGGGGAGGTTTTGTTTCGGTTTTTTTTTTTAATTTCAACCATTACAATAACAAGAGTGATTAGAATAATTAAAATCCACCACAAAACAGCTTCATCTTAAAAAAAAAAAAAATTAGTTTCCATTCCTCCTCCAATCTTATCCCTGACCTGAAACTGAATTAATGCTGCTTACAGCAAAACTTGCCCCTGCCAGGAATGCCTGCAATAAATTACATATGATTGGCCATATACAAAGGGATTGCTGTTAGGAGAGCGGGGAACTGCGCTGCCAGGCTCTCTGAGGGCACTCAGGATCCCAGCGCAAGGCTGCAGCTGACATTTAATTTAAAAATCAAAGGTTGCTCAATGCAAAAAGTGAGCCCATGCGACCGTAATAAGAAAAGCAGCGGGGGGCTCTGTGGGAAGGATGGAAATTTAAAAATCACTGTTTCTAATAAGCTCATACAATATCTTAAACAGATAATTAAAGAGCTCTTATCACATTTGTATGTAGATTGAACAAAATATGGCAAGATGCCCTGTCAAAACATTCTCCAAACGGAATGTTACACGTCACAAGATGGATGAAAGGCTCTGACACAATTTCCAACCTATCTCTGCAGATTTCCAGACACCTTCTGTGCCTAAAGGATAGTGCTGACCTGTCAGGTCTAGCAAAATCACTACCTAAGTCTTCTGGATGATCTTCCCCCATATTCCACAGGTACAACAGAAATGGGTGGAGACAGACAAGTCCAAGAGAGACCTTGAGTCTGGCTTGCGTTTCCATCCTAAACATCCAGCACTGGCAGCTTCCTGCCTGGCCTGGGGACGTGAACTCAAAGCCTCATTTCTCCAGTGCACCAACCCAAGTGTGAAACACCAAGAGCCTCGCTCGGGTACCTGGTCCTTGAGATGGGTCTCTGTGCAGTACTTCCACTGCTGAAACACCTCGGACAGTTTATCCAGGCCACCGTGGTGAAAATGGAAGATCTTGTACTGGCTCTCCCTGCTCGCCACCACCAGCTGCCCACAGGTACACGCCTCATCGCTGTGGGAACAATGGAGAACACCCTGCAGGGACCACGCAGCACCACGAGGGACCGGCAGGGACACGGGCCCTCAGGGCAGAGACAGAGCAAAGCGAGTCACAGCGTGCAACACCAAGCTGCCCCTTAAAACGGGGCACAGAAGCAGTTTTACATCTCTGGGACTCAGTGATCCTTATGGGTCACTTCCAGTTGAGACATTTTATGATTGTATGACATGGCCATAGTGACAATTTTCTCCACTTGTGCCTGGTAACAGCACTATTTTTACCCTTCCTTCACATGAAGGAATTAAAATTTGTCTTCCCTGGAGAAAAATCCACAGGAAGTCTGCCCCAGAAACATTAAGGCAGTACACAAAGTCAGCTCCTAGGGATCCACAGACTTGCTCACACACAGCTTTGTCCAAAGAAACAGGGAGTGAGAGCAAAAAGAGGGAGTAAAAATGTTTTGGCAATAATTTGAAATAAATTTTGTAGTAATTTGAAAGATAACTGAAGAGGCTGACAGCAGCAAGACTCTAGAGGAGCCTGGTGAGGGGCAGGCAAAAGAAAAGGTACCACAGATAAAGATGTTTTTCATATCCCCAGGTTATTTGAAGCATTTTTGGTATGACAGCTAAGAGCAACCTTTACTTTACTAAAAATAAAATCCTTTCGGCTCTGCAACTGTAATTCAGAGGCTCTCCTTGGGAAGGCTGACACTCACTTTCCTGGAGACAATTGTTCTGGAAAGGCTTCCAGGTAGGATTGCAGAAATCACCTCCCCCCAGAGCCCCAACACAGAGCATGCACAACTCCCACACAGCTCCCACACAAGGACGCAGTACCTGAAGAAAAGGCGAAGGGATCTCATTTGTCCCAGGTCCACTCTGAAGACACCACACACCTGCTCGAGGGCAAATACCTTCTGGTGTTCATCCCATCTGGTGCTCTGCATTTGCCCATTGTTCTCCTGGAACTGGGCACTGGTGTCGAGGCTGGAGGCAGAGCTGGTGGAGCAGGTCATGCGATTGTCACACGTGTCCCTGTGGACAGAGCATGGGGACAAAAGCCCCGTCAGCCGTGGGAGGCTGTGGGTACGTGCAACAACCACAGACATTCCAGGTTAAAAACCTTTAGTCAGAGTTCTGAAGCTGGCATTCAGTGCAAGGTCAAGCAGCCATAAATTATTTTTATTTCACTTAATTCCCTACCATCCCAAAAAATATCCTGGTTTTGGTCTTTATTCCTAAAGTTCTTGCATGCAGAACTAGGGAGAGCCAAACCCATTCCTCCAAACACCAACTTTTGAGAAGGCAAAATGAAGAAGCTCAAGCAATCCCCTCAGCGTCCAGCTCAGCCAGTCCACGCCAGGATGGGGACAGGAGGAATGAGCACATTCCAACAGCAGCATGGACCTGCGATCTCATCTGGGAAACTCCCTCTTTGACCAGTAGGATCCAAAGATGTTTCCCCTAAATTTGAGTTTCTCATTACACCTCTGCAAGTGGACCTGGATTCATGTCTATAAACTCCAGACAAATGGTTTCCACCTGTAATCTTGAAACTTGGGAGAGTTAAGGATTGGGAAATCCCACCTGAGCTCTTCAACCCACTGCAAGGCAGAGAAAGTGAACCCAACCCTTTCCCAATCCACCCCAGATCTCCCGCTTTAAATGCAAACTGAGTTCAGACTCAAAAAGCCCCATCTCTGCACCAGCCCCGATCCCAAAAGAAAAATATCAGTGCTTTGGGAATTAAGTGAATGTGAAACTGTGACCCCTTGGCTCGTAAAAAGGCCAATGCACGTGAACAATCTCGGCGCGGGCTCTGAATGGGCTCTGCTGTGAAATCGGGGTTTGCCAGACAAGGCCCGGAGCAGGTACAAAGCAGCCCCCTGCAAGGCCACTTTATGTGGTGTTTTCTAATCCTCTTATCCAACAATGTGGGCACTGAACGCTGGAAATCACACACTCAGCATGCACTTCACATCCGTGTGCCTCCCGCGCCTGGCTCCAGGGCCTCTTCCACAGGGACAGCCTCGTGGGCAGCATCTCCCCGCGGGTCAGGGCAGTGCGTTCCGAGGGACAGGGCTGGCACAGCCCGGGGAGTTGGTGACATTCTTACCCAAGCCCCGTTCCAGTGTGTGACTCAGATCCCCGAGCCCAGAGCTTGGATGAGACCAAGTCTGGCTGACTCCGGCTAAAGGAGCAGCTTCGTGGTTCTCTGGGAATGAAGTTCTGCTGCTCTGGTTTTTGGAAAGAAAGCAGCAGAGCAGAACTCACATTCAGGCCATTTGGAGAATGAGGACTCAGAAGGGATGCGGCATTAGGGATCACACCACACATCTGAACTCGCTCCAGGTTGGACACCAGGATACCTCCGACCGCAGGCACAGCTATACACCATGCCCTGCCTTGGGAATTTTTGCCATGGAGTTCTTCCATGAAGATTGTACTGGCCCTTACGAAAAGTCAAGCATTACTTTCTGATAAATCGGCAAAATGTAACACTTTCTAAAACATTCAGTATCTAACATTAATGCAAATGTAACAAGAGTCCTGGTACAAGACACTTGGGCTGGACTGCCTGCTAGGAGCAGCTGGTATTTATGGAGCAACACTTCATAACAGCCACAGCTGGTTACACAGGATTTTCCTGGAAGAGATGACTCAAACTAACTCAAAGACTAAGCAGAGGCAACCCATTTTCTAAAACTCTTGCAAAGACGAGCTGGTCAGAATGGCAAAGGGCTGGAGGATGGGTTGGTGTGAGGATCATGGAGGTCCTGGTCACAGAGGTCCATGTGTGTGTTCTTCAAGAACATCATCTGAAATGAGCAGCAGAAATGTCCAGAGAACTGCCAAGAAATGAGTTACCAGTAGAGCGGGGCAGGGTGCCTTTGATCCCGGGAATTCCGTAGCTCCTCAGCACAGCATGGCATTTCCAGCTGCAGTTCCCTCTGCTCCCTAACCCAAACCTGCCCCAGATGCAGCAGCAGCCAGCCAAGACCTGCGGGCAGGAGAGCCCGGGCACAGTCCTGGCACCGGGGGATCTTCTGGAAATGCTTCTCCAAGACAAATGTTTACCGTTCCCATCCCCACCGGTGACAAGCTCGCACACGCATCCCACAGGCACGGAAGCGTCTTGTGTCAGTGGGCTCACCCTTTCCAGGCAGCGTGAGCAGAGTGTCTCAGCCTGTGCAGCCCGGGGAAATTCCGATGTTCTCATTGATGTAGAGGGTGAAATCTGAAAGAGACACCTGTGCCCCCCCTGCCCTTCACAGGGGTCAATGGACACAAACATTCACAGTCAGGACAGATGCAGAGACAGAACCTTCTCGTGCTGGTGCTCACTGAGTCACTGGGGAAGTTCGGAAAAAACCCGCACTGTGTCTAAAATTACTTTTTCCTGTACATATTGATTGAAAAAGAATTGAAAATACTCTAATCTCTGGACGACTTTTAAATAAAATTTTAATATTGAGATCATTCTGTAGGTCAGTAACAACAAGCACTATGATCTCTACTAATTTTGTGGGGTTTGGGGAGTCCTCCAACCAGGCACTCAAGATAGACAGATGCAGGGGAAGAGTTTATTGTTTGTCAGAGTATTCTATCTGTTGGATGAGGAATTTATCCCAGAGCACCCTGTAAAAGCAGGGAGCTGAAGCACTGCAACGCAAATAGCCGGAGGAACATTCCAGAGAGACTTTGGGTTGTGGGATCCAGGAAAAACAGAGCACCAGCTAGTACACAGCACTGGTCAGCAAAACAGCGAGGGCAGTGGGCCACGGGAATAAAAGGGACAGGGAAAAAAATCAAGGAGGATTAGCAAAACCTGGGTCAGGGAACCCTGGGCCATGTTCATGTGTTCAATCCAAGAAGGTCATGGAGGGGCTGGAGCGTGTCCAGGGAAGGGAACGGAGCTGAGAAGAGTCTGGAGCCCCTGGAGTGGCTGAGGGAGCTGGGGGGGCTCAGCTTGGAGAAAAGGAGGCTCGGGGGGACCTTCTCATTCCTTGACAGAAGAGTGGAGGCAGCTGGGGGTCAGGCTCTGCTCCCAGGGAACAAGGGACAGGACAGAGGGAAACAGCCTCAAGTTGTGCCAGGGGAGGGTCAGGTTGGATATCGGGGAAAAATTCTTCATGGAAAGGGCTGTCAAACATTGGAACAGGCTGCCAGGGCAGTGGTGGAGTTCCCACCCCTGCAGGGATTTAACAGCCATGTGGATGTGGCACCTGGGGACATGGGGCAGTGGTGGCCTTGGCAGTGCTGGGGGAACAACTGGACTCGATTTCTGAGGGCTTTTCCAACCCAAACAATTCTGTGATTCTGTGATTCCACCTCAGCCTTTTGCCCTCACCCAAGTCCCACCACTCTTGTCTCAAAACACATCCCATTCCTGCCAGGGAGCAAGACCAGGGGCTGATGTATTTTCTCCACTCAACAATCAACTACAGCAGCCAACCATATCCACATTCCTCAAGCCTTTGTAGCCCCTAAGGAGCCACCATCCCCCTCCCACCACATGGGACCTCTCGCACGCCCACTCGAGGAGCTCAGACATTGCAGGTGAGAGTCAACCTGCAGCAATGGGACCCAGCTCACAGTTCCAAAGCCCTGGAACACACCTACGACGCAGGGAGAGCTAAACCCAATTATTATTTCTGTTCCAGAGACCTGCCCCGATTACCTGGGAAGCCGATTTCAGCAACAAAGGCCTAATAACTCATTTTACGATGTGATGTGACAAATGTAATTACGAGAGAGAAAGGGGCTGAAGGCTACAGCCATGATGTGGCAGTTACCCAAGCTGTCAGCATGCACCACCTGATTCCCAGAGAGCCTCCTGCCACAGCCAAACCCTGCTGCTGGAGCTGGCTTTCCATCACCCCCGCGCTAACGCACGCTGTCACTAATAACAGCTCCCACAGCCCCAGCATTCCCGCACGCCGGCTCGGGACCATCATTTACAGACAATGAGTATCATCATAATGTATGAGCATCCATGTAATGGGAATTACATGCCCCTTTTCCTCCCCAGGGGTTAGCATTTCTCTGTTTCTCCACTATTCCCCACAGGCACTGACCTTCTGGGTTCCTCTTCTTCCCAGCAAGGTGAAACAGCTCCTGGCAGCATCAGCTGCTAAGACAGACGGCTTCAAACAAATAATCCGCCAATAAAAGTTCAAAGCTATCCTGAAATGCCTAAAAATTTAGTGCAGTGGCTGTGCAGAGAGAGGTAATATTAAGCATCTGGAACCCAAATCCATTGTTCTGATAAAAAAAGTGTCCTTGACAAAATACATATATTATAGACTGAAACATGTTGACTTCAGTGACGTGAAAGACATGCAAAGGAAACCAGGTTGGTAGTTTAGGATTAAAAAAAAAGATGTCGGAATGTGTCTGCTCACTCTGCAGAGCAGGGCTGGAAGGACACTCGCAGGACAGCACCAGCTTCCCACGGACTGTGGCCACGCAGTGAGCCACGGACAGGGAGACGCTGCTGTCGCACCAGCTTCTCACTCTGACCAGCACAGACGAGTCACCAGGTTAAGAACTGTGTGAAATCCACCCTTTGGCTGAAAACATTTGGAGCTTGAAGTTCCTGGGCCTCAGAGAACCTGAACAGAATTGATTTCCACTGACCACGGTGACTAAGGAACAAGGTGTTGGATAGCCTGGATTTAGAAAGCCTAGTCAGGATTTCTAAAATTAAATGTCAAAACATCCTCATGATATGTGGAAGCATTTCTATACATCTGCAAACACGTGGGAAACAAATCTAACAATTCCTCCCATTTGTTGGGGAAACCTGGGAAAAACTACTCAGGCTGTTACAGTACAAAGTACACGGATGTCAACATGGACTTTCCAAGAGCTTGTTCCGCAGGCTTTCCATTGATCTGTTTGCTTTCAAAACATAAATTTCCCCACGTTGAACTGCACTAAATGCTATTTAGTAGCTAATTAACTTTCTGTGCTGAAAACCTCCTGTAATTGCACTTCTTTCACCTTTTTGAGCCCGTGTCCCCCGGGGAACCCAAGCTGTCCTGCGGCATTTGTTCTGCTCATTTCTATCTCACAGGCACAAGTTCCTTCCTGACACTGGGCTGCCAATCACGGCTGCAGAGGTCACTGGAGACCAAATTAGGAGCACTCTGCCTCTGACAAACTTGCTTTGCTTAGCTTGTTGTAAAGGGAAAATAAACAGTTATGAAAAATAATTGTATCCTTTCAAGCAGGGCACCGGGAAGCAGATCCAAGTGCCTGTCCTAGTCAGTGCATTGTTGTGAGTCACTCCTCGCATTCCTGTTATTAACAACATCCAAAGGACAGGCTGTTTACATCTGGAAAGCGCTGGAGTCCCTCCCTCACCTCGGACAGGCCAGAGCAGAGGGTTGGTGGCCACGAGCCGTGCTCAGGCACTGCGGGGAGCGCAGGGACTCCCCGGGCACCCTCTGACCTTGGGCTGAAACAGCAAGTTCACCATCAGGGACGGGGCTGGGAATTAACATCAGCTCTGCCAACACCAGCCTGACAAATAAACCACTGTAACACGGCGAGGGACTCGCGGAAACCCGATTATGCAGCTTTGCCTTCTGATGGGCGTAATTGGTTTGTCCTTGAGAAATAAAGATCAAACCGATTTGTTCTGCTTTACGGGGCTATTGCAACCCGTGTTCCCAGCGCCCTGCCCGCCTTCCCGGAGCTTTCCGGCCACCTGGCAGAGGTAGAAGGCGGATCTGCATCCCAGAGGTTGGTGACAGCAGTGATCGGGGGGGACCCACCTCACCCCAGCCCAGGCCAGCCCAGCCCACAGTGGTGCTGGTGCTGCCGTCCTGCCCCGTGCCAGAGAAGGGTGAAAGCCTCACCACACTGGGAGCTTTGTTGCTCCTAATTCATCCCTCCAAGCCCTCGAGGCCTGAGGGGAAGCTGGGCGATTCCAGCCAGCAAGGGGGCATTAGAAAAACAGACCCAAGGCCTCCAAGGGGTCCCCCCAGTGCTGTGAGTGAAAGCAAAAGGAAAACAAAATAAACCCAGAGTTCTTGAGTTAATTATTTTGAATGTAAATGGGAAAGGCAAAAAAATAATCAGAAGTTTGTAGCGAACTAATGGGTGTTTTAATCTCTTTTCCCCAAAGTCTGGAATGTGATACACATCTCCCTCCAGCTAGGAGACAAACAATCTGCTTTCGCAGCTGACACCTCCACACAGGTGTAGCTGCTCAGGTAAACCCAAGCAAGGCTTTCCTGTTTTTCTCTGTGACTTCTTGTTGCAGGGAGAGAGAAGGGGCAGAATGAGCAGTTTGATGCTTAGGAATAAAATACACACAGCTCCCAGCAGCCAAACACAACAAATCACCTAGAGCCGAGCGGACACTGCTCAAGGATGCAAATGTTACCTTCAGTTTAAGGGAGGAAAACGTTCCAGAAGCTCAATGGCGGATTTTTACAATCCATACAGAGAAGGGGCACCTCATGCCTGGGCTTACACTCATTAATAAATCAATCGAAATGCAACACTTAAAAAAAAATTCCTTAGATGGAAAAAGTGATTTCTCAGCAAAGCCCGAAAAAGAATGTTTGCTTTTCAGCCCATTCCAGCCTGGAGAAGGGGACCTTTCTTCCCCGTGTTTATTTTATTTTTAAAATCAGTGGATTATTTTGCTTTTTTCCCTTTCAGTTCAATCCATGCAAAAATAAAATTCTCCCCTAATTATGCTAATTATAATCAAGCCTTCAAGCCGCCGCTCCCTTGAAAGACCTGCCGATTACCTTTGTTCTTATATTCCTGGCTCTAAGCAGTGAACTGGGAATTTCAGGGGGACATTTTAGTGGCAAAGTTAACCAACTCCCCGGACTCTGCTTCTGCCCCAGCATGAGCTGAGCCAGCACCACCCAGGGAGGATTTCACTGTTTCTACAAGACAATGCGGATTTCCCAAGGGAAGAGCTTGCTTCAAGTAGCAGAAAAGGGAGAGGAAAGAGGAGAGCTGCCTAAAAGCATGTTCCAGAGTTATTGTTAATGCCTAATGCTGGGATAATTGCGAGGCCTGAGCCAAGGAGACAGAGGCCGTGCAGATTTATTTGCATATACTGTGGTGCTTTGGAGGGGACACGCTCTTTATTTTGATTCACTTAACGCAATTCTTCCCTCACAAAGCTGTGGATACCTGCCAGTGCCATTTATCTCTGCTCTCCATTCAGATTTCTGGGCGTTGCGATTGTATAAATAAATAACAGAAGAAATGCAAGAATATCCAGGGAAAAGGTGAAAGCAGCCCTGGGGAGAAGGACTTGGGGGTGCTGGTGGGCGAGAGCCGGTCATGCCCCAGCTGTGCGCTGGGACCAGAACAGCCTGAGCCGGGCTGAGCCCCAGCGGGGCAGCAGGGGAGGGGAGGGGGCATTGTGCCCCTGTGCCCCTGTGCTCAGGTGAGGCCCCACCTGCAGAGCTGCCCCAGCCCTGGGCCCGGCACAGGAGGGGCCTGGAGCTGCTGCAGAGAGCCCAGAGGAGGCTCCAGGGTGAGCAGAGGGATGGAGCAGCTCTGCTGGGAGGAAAGGCTGGGAGAGCTGGGATTGTTCACCTGGAGAGGAGACGCTCTGGGGTGACCTCACTGTGGCCTTCCAGGGCCTGAAGGAGCTGACAAGAAACGTGGAAAGAGACTTTTTACAAGGAATGGAGTGCCAGGACAAACGGGATTGGTTTCAAACTGAGAGTAGATTTATATTAGATATTAGGAAGAAAAAGTTTCCTGTGAGGGTGAGGAGATGCTGGCACAGGGTGCCCAGAGCAGCTGCGGCTGCCCCTGGATCACTGGCAATGTCCAAGGCCAGGCTGGACGGGGCTTGGAGCAGCCTGGCACAATGGAAGGTGTCCCTGCCATGGCAGGGGTGGCACTGGGTGCGGTTTAATGTCCCTTTGCACCCAAACCACTCCATGGCTCCGCGATCTCCCGCCTTGGCCGCGCTGANGGCCCCGCCGCGCCACCGACCGGCCCCGGGCACAGCCACGGCCGCTGTCATTGTCACGGCCACGGGCCATGGTAGCGACCCGCGGCCACAGGACATGAAAAAGCCACGGCAGCCACGAGCCATGGCCCCACAGAAAGCCTCGAGGGCCCTGCCCACGGAGCTGTGCCCGAAGCAGGGTTCAGGCCTTCCCCGCTCTCCTGAGCAGGCCCGAACAACGCCCGGCGACCCAGCAGCCTGGGGGCACAGGGGACCCTCCCCGTCCCCTCCTCGCTCCTGCTGCGTGGCCCTGCGATCTCCCCTTGGGGACCACCCGCTCTTGGTCCCTCCCCAGCATCCCAAATAAAGAGCTTCACGGACCCCCTTAGCCGCAATTCCCGATCCCAAGTTAGCTGTCACTGTTTTCTTCCAACGAAGTCTGGCAGCAACCCAACAGAGGGAAGAAACAAACCTGCTATAATTAATGTTCTTGCTGTTCAAATATTTATATAAAGCAAGATAGAGCCGTATGCCTCTGCAATCTCTTGGATCTGTCCAACCTTCTCAGCTTTGCAGGCGGGAACAACTTTAATTGATTACACAGTGCCGCTGACGGCTCAGGCCTGCTCCCCTTCCCAGTGCCCGGCTCCACACAGACCACCCCTGCCTTAGGGAAGCTTACACCGACCCCACAACGCAAACAGAAGGGTAAAGGACTGTCCTTCTGATGGAAAAAGGATTTGCGGATGTTTTTTTCCCCCGGCATGGGTTTGGGTACAAATGGAATTAGGAGCTTCGATGTCTTACATCATAAGTGGCACCAGTTCAGGCAAGTCCTGGGGAATTGAAGCCTGGTCCAGGCAGCCCCCACGCTTCTCCCCAAGGCTGAAATGAGATGCTGCAAGAAGTTACCGGAGATTTCAAAGTCTGTGACCAATTCCCCTGGTCCCAATATAATCACTTCTGTTACAACAGCGATGAATTCCCAATCTCTTGATGACTCCAGAGCTCCTGCCAGTTCACACTAATTTCAGCTCATTTCCCTTATAATTTTGTCTCCTGTTTTTGCTGCAGAGGTCGGAATGGCACTCAGCCCTTCAGGTGCGCTGCCAAAACAAGATGATGCAATGCCTGCACTGCTCCCACCCGCTCCCCGAGCAGCTCATTTACTGATGAGCTCCTGGGAAGCGGCTTAACAACAGGATGTGCAACACATCCGTAAAAATTGCATCAACTGCGACGCCAAAGGAGTTTTTCCCCGTGCTGTGAGCTTTGCCTGTGCTGTCTGTGATTGATCTGCCGTATGAATTCACGTCTGCTGAAGAACATGAGAACTCACCATCATCCAGCTCCATTATGACAGTGTTTCGTTATTTTTATTACTGGCCGCTAAAACGATCGATGTCTCATGAAAGATGTTTCCTTCCTGCATTGATTCCACCTTGATCACGTCGCTTCTGCTCGTCCTTCCCAGCAAGAGATGTGGGAGCACTGCTGGCCTCTGTCCCAGCACCTGTGGGGCCGCTCATGGAGCCCCAGCCTCTGGCCAGATGTTGCCCCAAGCTCCACTCGTACAGTTCAAACACTGAGGTTCCTCAGTCCAAATTCTGACTGTATTGACCAACATCCCAAGGCGAAGTGAGTGAAGGAACCAACGCCAGAATTTTTATCTCCTCTTCAGCATTGTTTGGTGCCTGTCGGGTATCAGCAATCGCAGTGGATGAGTGAAAAGCCTCCAGCAGCCGGAGCGCCCATGAAAGCTCCTGTTATCCAGAGATCACTCTGGAACAGCACAAACCCCCACCCCAAACCAAACCCCTCTCACAGAGCACTAAGTGCTTCCACAACCGATTGTATAGATCTGATGTCATGGTCAGTTCAATAACTCCAGCAGCATCAGTGGATGGACATTACAGAGGTGTCAGGTGCTGTTTGGTTGCCTGGATGCAACAAAAGCCTTTTAGTTTCACTTTACTGATGGGGAAAATGGGAGCAGAGGAATTTCCCAGGGCGGCAGCGAGCCAGAGCTGGGCACAGAGAGCAGCTGCCCTGAACTCGTGTCCTTCAGGCCACAAGGCAAATGTTTCCTGTCAGCCAACAAACAACGGGGACTGGGGAGGGCAGGGACAGAATGGAATGATTTTATTTCCAGAATCTCTCCTTTTCCACAGAAACACGGACCCTGAAAAAGCTGCCATCAATGCAGGCATTCCCCACACCAGCTGCCTCCTGCAGGAACCACGTGCTGGGAGCACTAAGGGGTCCCCAAATTTAAGAAGGACACAACCCCCAGGACAGTAAGGCCACCTCTCCTTGAGGGATGAGGGCACTCTGCAGCAGTGTGCCAGGCTGTCTGAAGAGAGAAGCAAGAGTGTGCACACTGGTGCTGGGACACTCCCATTGCTCCCAGCCCAAGGAATTGTGTAAGCGGGAGGAGGATGCATCGATCACTGCATGGGACCCCTGGCAGCCTGTCAAACTGAGAAGCAAAGAGGAAGAAAACAATGGATACGTTTTTATTTCCTTATGTTCTACCAGGCGAGTTGGTGGCTTACAATTGACTTACTCGTTGTGCAACTCCAGGGCTCCCCAGCCCACCTCCCTCCCTCCCTCCTCCTCGTCCTGCACACACTGCAGTGTTTGTGGCTCCCTCACACCCAGGTGGCCAGGCCACCTCCTCAGGGGACGCTCCAAGAGGCACATGGGACTCGTGACTCCTGGTCACACAGGAATTCTGCAGCTCGCCGAGCCCCTGATCTCCTCTGACCCAAGTGTACCTGTACATCCCAGTTCTTCCACAGTGACCCACTTCTCCATTTCTGAGCATATCTAATCACACAGGAAGCTGGCTGGACTGAAATGCAACATATTCCTTCAGCTTCTGCAGCAACCACAAGGAAGAGCAGAGTTGTCTTTGCTGCGACTCCCCAGCGCAGAGGGAAACAACCAGAAACAGTCGTTCCTCCTGGCAGAGAGGAGGTGGTGACTGGGAGGTGGGGAGGGAAGAGAGCTCAAACAATCTGCCAGCAGCACAAACTTTGTTCCCACTCCAATTCTGGCTCAGAGGGGAAGCAGCCAGCAGAAAAACCCAAACCAAAACAAACCCTTAAGAAACAAGGAAGCTGTTCCCATGTTTGTAGTGACTTCTGAAACAGCATCTCCTGTCCCCCAAAATGGTGGGATGAACAGAGGAAATATGAGATGCTTTTTGACCAGACTTTTGCAAAGGATTCTATGCAAAATCTCCCACTCAACAGCTTGTAAGATCCTGCAGAGTCCATGGAAGGCAGCTCTATGGGGAAGAACAAATTGGCACAAAAAATGCACACACTGGACAAAACCCTTTCAAGTCAGAAGTCCCAAACAACAAAAGCTCTGTTTTATCAATCTGCTGCCAATTATGAGTGTCACGTGCGCTGTGTGAGGCTTCAGACTGGCACCACAGGAGTTAAAAAAAGAAGGAAAAAAGCAAAGCCAGGCAGGCCCCTGAGCAGTGTGTGCAGAGCCGGCTCTGCCTGGCTGGAGCTGTCTGGGCTCCAGCAGCAGTGAGGAAAAGCCGGCAGAGGGCAGGGAAATGCCGCAGGAATTCACAGACAAGGCAGAGAAGATGCAATAAACTGTATTTCCTTCCTTTCCTGACACTATTTGCAGCTCAGAGCACAAGTGTTGCAGCACAGTTAAACCACAACACTCCTGACTCACTGGATGCTGCCTGGGACCCTCCTGCACCAGCTCCTTGCGGGAGCAATCCCAGCCCACAGCATTCCTGGCACAGCACGTGGGCTGTGGCCCACGCCAGGACTGGGGTTTCCCCAGGATGAGCTCAGCCTCCTGGTTTTCAGCAGCCAGGATGTTATTCTAAATGCATCCCTCGCTCTTCCCACTTCCCACCACTACAGTGGGATAATAACGCGTTCTTGAGCCCTCAGCTTCACAATCCCTCCATGAGGACAGAAGATGCCAGGCTACACACGTTTCACTCACAGTCGCTGGCGTTTCTCTCACTCACTGATCTGGCAAAGGCTGGACTTTATGACTTGGGATGGGATGGGACAGGATGGGATGGGACAGCCACCACTCACCCCACTGCAGAGGGGCTGCAGAGCTCAAGCCCAGCAAACCCTGTGGGTCCCAGTTAACCAGCAGCATCCTGCTGGGGCACGTCTTGAATGCAAAGCTGATACAGCGTCTGACATCACCTCACTGAAGGGTTTTAAAATATCCAGAGAGAATTGAATCCATTAGAATACTTCCTCACAAACCTCACTCTTACTGGCATTCTCTGGGCTTGAGATTAGCCCATAAAACAGAGGCAAAATCTCTTCAATTGTCAGTGCAGTCTGTGCATTGCTGACACGCACGGAGGAGAACTCGTTTCTCCTCATTTCAGGTCTCGTTTCAGAGTTGAGTTGTAGCCTAAAAATCATCCCCACGGTGCTTCAGGAACGCAGCACATCCATCCTGCCTGAGATGGAAACGAGTAACACACCAACAGGGCAGGGCCCAGAAAGTCAGAACTACTGGGTATGGAAACAGTGAGTTATACAGGTGCCCTCCTGCTCATTATTCCCTTGCCAAGGTGCCCTCTTTCCCCGTGTAAAGGTTACTGCAGGTGACCCTGAGAAACCTTGACTGAAATACCCAGGTTAGACATGCAAGAATTAATATTTATCTGTCTGAAGTGGGACCACGTTCTGAACAGCAGCAAAACAAGCTCCCACACGCAGGTTTCGTGTCAACACAGGGCCTGGAGAGGTGCCCACGGCTCAGGAAGTCAGCTGGGCCCTTTGATGTGGCTCTGCACGAGAAGCAGCAAGCTCAGATCCTCAGCAGAGCAAATTAGACCAACAAAGGCCTGTTTAATTTAGCAATGCTGCTTCCAGGGCTCAAGACAGTTCACCTGAAAGAACATACCCAGCCCTGGACATTCAGGGCCAGGGTACACTGAGCAGAAGTAGAATTGGCTGACAGTTTCCTGTAAATTCCATAGGAGTCTGAAGCCAGACAGGACATTGAGCTCAATGCCACTGTGAAGTTTCTCAGCTTCCTTCAGCATCTCCAAGATCAGCACCCAGCACCAGAAACCAGAGAAAGGATGCACTCACCTGCTTTCACTGTCCAGGAACACGGAACTGCTGCTTTTCCCCAGGGCTTCACTGATGGGAGAGAGGCAGAACGGGGAAGAAAAGGCATCAGAATCAGAGTCAAAAGTGCTGTCCCTGCTCACATCGTCAGCAGACAGCTCCAAGGAGCCCTCGTCCTCCCTGCAGTCCAGGCCCTCCTCTGTGCCCTCCGACCTGTTCTGCTCCTCCTGGGAGCTGACTGTGGAGAGGGTCCCCGAGTCGCTGCGTGGGGGCTGCGGGGACCGGCGGGCGCTGCTCTGCGACAGCTTCTCCCCTTCCGAGGAGGGGGCCCCGTCCCTCACGAGCTGTGACACTGTGAGGATCTCGTCCCCCTTGAGGGTCACCGCCCCTCTCTGCTCCGGGGGGGACGCGGGCCGGCCGACGCCGAAGCCCTGAGCGTGGCGGCCGCGCTTTCGGGGCGCTTTGCGCACGGGGGAGCTCTCGGGGGTGACGTAGCGCAGGGCTTCCTCATCCTGCCGCTGGATGCGGGAGTTGGGCACCCAGGCCAGGATCAGCGTGGTTCCCAGGAGCTCGTCCTTCTCCATGTACAAGCACAAATAGCCTGAGAGAGAGCACAGGAGCACCAGTTGTGATGCAGAGCCGTTCTAAGGGTGCCACACAACCCTGAAATTTCCCTTTCCCCATCTCTCCATCCCTGGAAATGTTCAAGGCCAGGCTGGATGGGGCTCTGAGCAACCTGGTCTGGTGAAAGGTGCTCCTGGCCATGGCAGGGGGATGGAACGGGATGATCTTTAAGGTCCCTCCCAACCCAAACCATTCCGTGATTCCTGCCAGTTCACTACCACTACACATGGGCAAAACAAACCCTTTTATTTACCAGGACAGAATTCTGTCAATGGAATTGTGGAGTGCTCAGCATTATTCAGTATTTGCAAATCATTTCAAATCTGTACGTGGCTTTTGAACAGTCTAAATTCCCTCTGGCCTAACTGAACAGAGAAATGACATGCAAATACTTGGACTTCCCGGACAGATTTACTAATCAAGAGTAAATTATAAAGTATGTTGCCACATGAAGAAGTTCTACTGTTTCTTAGTTAAACAATTTCAAGTGCCAGCTGAACACTGATTTCTCAAGAATATTTACCTTAGTGTAGCTAAAGGGCTACAGTTTTCATTGGAAGCCAATGGAAAAAGAAGTCACCCACACAAAAATGAAAGCAAGAGTTAGTGTTCAGAGAATAATTCGTTTTGTGAAGCTAAGCCAAGAGCCACAGGTCTTTGATGAGAACATGAAAGAGCACAGGAACAGATGAGAATAAAAGGACAGAGCAGGATTTATCCTCATTTACTCCAGTGCATGCAGCCCCAATCAGGCTTTTTGGATTTTCCCTTTACCAGTGGTTGCTGAGGCCACTCCAGCAATGACAGTTACAAAAGAATACTTGGATTTCCTGAACAATTCATGGACATGAACGAGCAACAGAAGTTACTGTCCTCAAATGACAACTTCTGACTGTGCAAAAGGACTTACTAAACCAGGTAAGTCCATGCTGGACCAGAAGAAAAAGGAGCAATATCACGAATCTTCCTACTGAAAGAAGAGCTGATGGATCGGCTCGTGGATGGCTTTCCTTAGTCTTCCGCAAAACTGCCTCGCCCTGTCCCCCACTGCACCTCTTCAATTCTTAGAGCCCACAGTGTAGAACTTGATAGAAACAACACCCAGGAGAGAGCAAAAGAGAGAGTGAGCAGTGTCTGCAACACCCCATCACCTGGATGGTGCTCCCCGATGCCCTGCAGCAGCTCAGGGGGGTGGACACAGACATTGTTCTTGGAGTAGATGATCTCCCCATCGAGCACGGAGGAGGAACCGCCACCGCCGCCGCCGCCGGGGGTCAGGGTCAGGAGGTCGGACGCTTTCGAGGAGGCTCGACGGAGGAGTCGCCCCAGAGACATCGCCAGGGAAATGTTTCCATCATCTGTCAGCTCTAGTCAGGAGCCAGATTCAGAAGATCTGCCAAGAAGGGGGAAAAAATAGTGTGAGAACCAAAATAACGACAGCACAGCACGTGCCACCCACTGTCTGAGGACGAGCCTCCCGTCAATCCACACCTCAAGTGAAAGCCCCCAAATGCTGTGGATCTGTAACGTCACCTTCACACTTCAAAGGTGCTGAAGCAAAGAATCCCAGGACACTTTTCCCTGCAGTGAAGAAACATGAAGGCAGCAAAAACCCCCCCATGTTCATAGTTCCTGTGGGGAGGAGGCAGAACAGGAGTGCTGGTCACTGAAATCCCCCACTGGGGGAACAGCTCAGCACGTGGAGCTGCCCGATGTGTCACTGACCCGGGGGTGTCACAGAGCCAGCGCTGATCCCAGAGGTTCCCTCAGCACAGAAATGGCTGAGACCATGGCATTGAACATGGGGCTGCTGCTCCAGCCACAGCATCTCCAAAAACAACATCAGTCAAACCCACTTCATCTCGTGCTTGCCATTTCTGTGTGTTTGAGGTTTTTGGGGTTGGGATTTTTTTCTGTGGGGTTGTTTTTTGGTTCGGTTTGGGTTCTTCTTAGCAGTGACAGTTAAATAGAGCCTTGCCAGAGAAAAGGCTCAAAACCCCCACGTTCATCAGGGCAGGCGCACCCCCAACACAGAGCGTGGCTCACCAACTCAGAGCAAACATTTCACCCATCCTGAGTTTCACACAACTGTGGAGCACAATGCCCAGCTCTGCCCCAAATAAGCTCTGTGCTCAAATGAGATGTGCTGCTTGTTGGGGCTGATGATGAGGAGCTCTGCAGCGGACACAGAGGGGTCACCCAAGCTATAAAGCATTCAGCAGATGGACCAGGACGTGTTGGAAGAGCAGGAGGGTCTCACACAAAGCAACCCCAGTGCAGAGCAGGCTCTCTGCAGCCATCCCCAGCTGGGAAGCACCAGAACCACGGCAGCTTCTGTTCTGTCAAAATCAGGGGAGGAGAGGAAACTCCTACTTTTGTTCCTTTGTGTTTACACGGCCCAGCTTGCTGTGAACACGCAGTTGTGTGACCCAGCACGCCCCACACAGCCACGCTCCCAGGCCCGGGGCAGCACGGGGAGAGCTCAGCCCCGGCTGCTCCTGGGGACCAGTCCCACGCTGGGCTGCAGAGCATGGCCAGGAGAGCCAGAGAGGAAAACAAAGCAGGCAGGCCCTGGCCCGGGGCACCTTCTGAGGAAATACTTAAGGGCCTAAGCAAGCACTGCGTGATGTTGAACAGCTCTGATTTCCTTAACCTGGTTTTGATGGCAAATCCAGCCAGCCCAGGAGGGCAGAAGGCAGAAACGGCAAAGGGGCATTTCCCAAAGGGCAGATTGAGGGCTGCAGGGGAGGAAATAGCTGTCCTGCCTCTGACAGATTGCTACATGCAGAAGACTGCAAATGAGACTGCCAAGCTGTTGACACAGCCTTCATTAAAGGACAAACTATTGGTTTAACTGGCAATCACCACATTTGTCAGCTCAAATCACAGCAGAGGCGGTTTCCGCATTTCAGTCTTTGCTGGGACTTGATGGAGAAGCCTCAACCCTGCTCTGTACCAGCAAGGGTTCACGACAAGAGAACTACTTTGCAAGTCCTGCACACTCCTGTCTCCTTCCAGCACCAGACACAACATGTATCCTCATGCCTCAGCCCCAAAAAACAAACACCAGTCGAGCCCTGTGCTCATTCTTGTCCACATTGCCAAGATCTTCCGTTTCAGGCTCTGGGTTACACCTGGCAGACAGTCATTTGCCTCATTCACATTTAAGGAGCAAATCACCTTTCCCCTCATTGCACCCTGCAAGAACAGACAGTAAATTCTGGTGCAACTTCTCCTTCCCCACACTGAGTTACAACATGCTGTTTCCAAACAGGGTCAGGGGAGTCAGGGGCAGTGATGTGGAGCGACCTGGCCGGAGACCTGGGCCTCCAGCACACCTGGGCAGGGTCACCTGTCAGCACAACACTGGCTACAGCAGCACAGACCTTCATCCATGTCAGCGATGTCCTCAGCACAAAAACCTGCAGATGCACGGGAGGAAGGTGGCACCAGCTGGCTGCTGCTGCTGCTGGCCAGGGAGTGCTTCCTCAGGAAACACAGAGACAGGGGCTGGAGCGGCACATGTGAAACAAGAGGTCGTGTGACGTCCTGCTGCAGCTCTCTGGGCACTCTCAGGGAGGCAGGGGAGGGTCAGGACGTCTCTGCCAACAGAGGCACCACTTAACGAGCTTTCACCGGGCACAGAAAGAACAAAGCGACAGGTAAAGATCAAAAGCTGCTCCCTGGAAAGCCAGAGGAATTTAAAGGGAAATCTCGCTTTGATCCTGCAGAACACCTGTTGTTCAGCACTGCCTGCATGTGCAGGTGGACGGCGCTGCAGGTACACACAGGGCTGGGAAGAGGAAACAACAACAAAAAAAAGACAAAAGGTTTGGAATACGGTGTCCTGCCAGCTCTGAAATTCAGTCTGTTGGGCTTGTCTTGCAGAAGAGCTGCACGTCAGAAATCAGAGACCACTGCAGTGCTGCAGACAGTAGCCAGACACTGGGATATATAAATATCACTAGGAAACTCAATCCTTTCACTGTTCCCACAGGCCAGGGAGTTCTTTGTAGCTTTGGTTGCAGGATTAAAGAAAAACAGATGCAAGTCAGAGGACAGTTTCAGGGAGGGTGACAAGAGTTATCTGGGCCAGGGAAAGAGATTGCCAAGGGAAGATAAAAGTGAGGGAAATGTATTAGAAGTCTTCACACATGGGAACTGTCTCTGCCAAAGAAAGGAAGAGCTGTCGATGAAGGACGGGAGAAGTTGTAAGGCAGCTGAACTGTGGCAAGGAATACCTGGTTTTGTCATTCTAGTAGCTGGGACAATGGTGCACCAGAACAGGGAACCTCAAGGGGCCATTTCCATCACTGGGGTTTCAAAGGCTGCAGAAATAGATACACAGTCAGTCCCAGTGGGGACCAGATGGTGGACTGGACCTCTGAAGGTCATCTAGTTTACTGGTACAACCCCAAAATTCTCTGGAATTCAGCTTGGGAAAGTGCCTCTCCTTCCTAAAAGACAGTTCATACAACACAAAGCAGCAAATAACAAAGAGACCAAATCTGCGGGGTTTGCTCTGTTCTCAGCCCTTTTCCACATGGGACAACATCCACACACGCGATCCGTGGGGTCTGGGCTGTGGGGAGAGGCAGGAACTGCTGCTGCCTCTTTTGTGCGCTCGGGAAGGCAGCGCAAACCGTCCCAGCAGTAAATCAGCACCATTCAAAAACCCCCATTTTTCATATGAATTTCGTATTTATCCGCTGATCTGAAGGGATTCTTCTCAGTGTGGCAGAGCCAGCTCAGCTCTCCAGAAGCTGAAGCACTGAGTTAGCTGATAAGCTCTTGCTGAGTGCCAATATTTATTAAGCACACACACATTTTCTTCTCCCACACATCAACTGTTGCCACTAAAAATCTTCGCTCCAGCTCCTGTGTCTGTTCACACAGCCCTGGCTGCTCTCCCAGTCGGTGCCAGCACTTCTCAGCTTCACGAGTGAGAACGTGCCGGGGAGCCAATTCCTGAAATCAGCCCCGGAGCCTCTTCCCCAGAGCCTGTCCAGTTCCAGCCGGCAGCATCCAGAACGGCACCGGCTGCTCCAAGGGCAGCAATGCCCTTCCCCTCCTCGGGAACCCATCCACAGGATCCTGTTTGCCTTGGCAGATCGCACCTCGCTTGGCACCTGCTGCTGGACGAATGCCGCTGCCTCCGGTTGCACGAGATTCCTGCATCCTGGCCGGGAGGGCAGCGCCGGCTCTGGCACGCGCTGGCACACCCAGCACATCTCCGGTCCGCGCTGGCACCGCGGGCACCGGGGGCACCCCCGCTCCTCTCTCTGAGGAGCCCAGCCCAGAGCGGGGCCGGCTGCAGCCCACAGCTCCCAGCCCTGAGCCCTCCGTGGGCTCCGGCTGCCAGGGCACGTTGGCTGGGTGAGACTTTCAGAGCTTTACCAGCAACATAAGCCGAGCTGCAGGGCTCTGGAAGCGAAATGTGAGACCTGCAGCGTGTCTGGGCACGGCGCAGAAACACGAGCTGTCAAGCAGCAGCACTGCATTTAAGCATGAAATGTCTTCGGTAAGAAAAACGCAACAGGCTCGTTTTCTTTCTTGCCCTTAATACGTTTAATTTTACGTATTTAAGGAGTGCACAGCCACTGTGGCGGTGGAGCTCAGACACCGCACAAGCTCCTGCCTCTTTCCCCTGTTGGGAACAGCAAATGCTGCGTTTGGAACTCTCAAGCACAGAGCGACTGGAATAGGGCAGCCTGGAGTCAGGACTCACAGCTTCCTCCCAGTCCTCTGAGTGGATTTGCTGTGCCACTCTCAGCTGGTCACTCACTTGATCTCTACTCTTCTACAGGCACATGAGAGCCCTTGTACGACCTTCCCTTTGTATTATAATGCCTCGACATAGGGAATAAAAAAGAGAAAAGCTTTCCAAACTCCTCACTATGCTGGAGCCAGTTAAGAGGATCCAGCCAAATCAAGGAAAAACGTTTACCATGGGGAGCCACTCTGAAGTCATCCCATCTCATGGGGAGAATTATGTAGGTCACCAAAAAGTCTTTCACTGCTGCCCTGCTGGAGCAGCAGCAGCTCATGGAGCAAGAGCAAAGGGAAGGGAACAGCCAAAATCCCCACAACTCCAAATGCAGCCGCTTCAGCGGGACCGATTTCGCTCAGATGCATCTCAGCTGAGCAGGTAAAAAAGGGGCAGCAGCCTGAATCCTGCAAGGTTGTGACTCCAGAGATGAAAAGAGACAGGGAAAGCCCTACGTCAGGGCTCCCAGCTCCCAGCCACTCCTGCTCAGGCATCAGAAAGCAAACAAAAAGCAAACAAAACACTCACCCATCTGCAGCACCAAACTCACCCACAGCACACGCTGCCACTGAGACACTCTGTGCCACTTGTCACTCCATGCCCTATTTACCAGCTTTTCATGTCACTTATCTGCACTGCTCGGGCCACAGGAAACGTTTTTATGACCTTTTTATTTCCAACATCCTGTTGCTGCGTCCTGGTAACACTCTCAGGACTTGATCCTCAAAAACCAGCAGCTCAGATCCCAGGAGCCTGGATCACAGCTGAAGATGGATCACCTGGATCACAGCTGAATGGATGAGCTGACTGCAAACTCTGTTCTCAGTGTGACAGACACCAGACCACGCATCATCTCTGCCACTGGGACACTCTGGAACAGCCCCTTTCCCTGGACACGGGCAGGGCTGTGCCCCTTCCCTCCCTCATTCCCTGACAGACTGAGAGAGCCACGCTCTGCCCCATCCCGGCTCTCCAGCCTCACACCCCCCACAGACAGAACAAACCCAGATATTCTCCAAATCCAGTGCAGAAAAGCAGCTTTCAGAGACTGTCCAGTTATCATCAGGACATGAACGAGCTCCTACAAACTCAGAGGAACCTTCTACAAAAGCTCCAGCAAGTCCAAGATCTTTACCCTGAGCTGTCCCAGCCTTCACATTTCTCCTGTTTTCTCTTAAAATAACTTTCATTTTTCTTCCTGTCCCGAGTAGCAACTAAGAACAAAACACCTCTGCAAGACAAGCTCCCAGCCTGAGATCCGAAAAGACAAATCTCCCAGAGGAAGCAGCCGAGTTACTTTACGGAGTGTCAGCAGCACAGAGAGCAATACACCACCCCACAAGCCCTGCCTGCAGCATCCCAAGGCCACTCATCAAACCACTGCCAGCAATCCCCCATCCACCTTCTCTGCAGGTAACAGAGGTCAGGTAGATATTTGGGTCGCCTGGGAGAAGACCAGCTCCCCAAAAGGAAGGAAAACATTGAAACACCCCAAGCTGCACGGGGCCGAACTGAAATAACAGGAGAGAAAGTTTAAGAACTATTTAGATTTCTACCAGCGCCCCCGGCGGCATCCCGACCCCAGGGCAGCATCCCGACCCCAGGGCAGCATCCCGACCCCGGGGCAGCATCCCGACCCCGGGGCAGCATCCCGACTCCGGGGCAGCATCCCGACCCCAGGACAGCATCCCGACTCCGGGTCAGCATCCCGACTCCGGGGCAGCATCCCGACCCCAGGGCAGCATCCCGACCCC
>WEIT01005223.1:44156-55167 GCA_013389985.1 Dryoscopus gambensis
GCTGCTCACCGTGTGTCCGGCTGCAGGCCCGGCCCAGCCCCGGCGCTATGGAGGAGCCGCCCGGAGCCGCGGCAGAGGCGCCTGCGGGGGAATCGGGCTCCGCGGAGCGGGAGGAGAGCGGAGCTGCGCCGCATCTTCCTGCGGAGGTGCTTCCCTTTGGGACGTTCGCGGGGCAGCCCCTTCCCCCCGTCCCGCGCAGAGCGGCCTCTTCCTGCGAGCCCTTTCGATGGCAAGAAGTAAAGCGAGGGATTATTCCAGCCTTGCCCTCAAATAAAGCAAAAAAGCCACTAAAAAGTAAATTTAGTTACTGACCCATGTCGGCAGCATTTGAGCTGTGTGTGTTCCACTCAGTTCTTTGCACATTTCCAGTGGAGGCACCGAAAAAAAGATTTGTCTACATTTCATGGATGCACATACTTGGGCTCTTTTTGGAGGTTTCTTGGTGACAAGTTTTCTTCTTCCATTGGGACTGCCCAACACTTGAATTTGGCAAATGATGAGGTGGGATAAAAGTGTCACTTTAAAAAGAAAAAGAGAAAGAAGAAGGAGAGTAATTTGGCTGCATGTTGTGCTAGCTAGAAGAATTTCTTTAATAAATCTGTAAGGACATTTTTTTTTAATAGATGTGAACTCGAAGCACGTGAAACTGTGAGTGGTGTGGAGAAGCTTTGTCAGGATCTTTACTATCTCAGTGCTTGCTGGATGACTATTTTTGCAAATGAGATTAAACTTCTAAATTAAACTTCTGCGCCCTGTGGCAAAAAATAGCATTAACATGAAATGCAAATGGCAATCTGCTGCTCTGCTCTTCACCTGTGCTGTGTGCCAGGCCGTGGAAGCAGAGAATGGGGATGACAATGCAGAGTCTGTTCCTCTGGAGGAGCAAACAGAGTCATTGCCCCCCGCAGGAAGAGAGGTCTGGCTGCAGAGCTCTTTGTGGGGTCTGCACAAGCGGGCCACTATAATTATATTTTGGGAGCATCTCTGTGCTGGCTTTAGAGCCAGGCCCTCCTCTTGATCCTTTGTGTGCACTGTTGATGCCTCCCGACAAAAATGAGCAGATTAGGGGTAGTTAGGTGGAAAAGGTGATGGATTTTATGTTTCGGGGAAAACCGCCTGAGACTTTCCTGGATAACACAGAGTGTGCTGTTGTCCCCCGGAGCAGGGTGGCTCGGAGCAGGCAGTTCCAGGCGGAGCAGCTCCTCCGTCAGGAGCCCCCGCAGCAGAGCTGGAGACCTGCACGAAGCCAGGTACCCCCAGTGCCAGGCCATCTCTCAGGCACAGCCTCTGGTCATTGTTAATCCAGCTGGAGGCACAGTACTGTGAAATCTAATCCTATTCCTTTATCTTTTTCCTTTTTTTGTGGTGGGGTGGGGTCCAGGTTCTCCCCATGTGAAGCCAACCTTTGAGCTGCCAAGTGATCATGGCAACCAAAGACAGGACAAGGGGTTCCAGCAGCGTGGAGCCGAGGAACGTGAGATAAGAAAAAGTAGGAAGAAAACAGCAGAAGAAACAGAACTGGTCGTCTTGGATCCAGAGCATGTGAGAAGTCTTCAAATCTTGTTGTTGTTTGCAGAGTTGGTGTTTGTGTTTCTCTGAAACGTGTGAGGTGAGCTGTAGGCAGTGGCGCGGCTGCTCAGCTGCACGTGTGAAAATCAGTTTTGCCAAAGGATTAACTGCTGCCTGAGTCACTCAGTCCTAACCCCAGAGCTGCGGGTTCAGAAGTGAGCGATGCAGTGGGTAAATGTGATCCCTTCAGTGCCCTGAAAGAGAAGTCCTTGTGGAGGAGTGAGCGGTGGTTTCTCAGATGCAGCTCTCCTGGCATGGTTCTGACTTTCAAATATTCTCACTTTTTGGCATCAGCTAATACCCACTATGTAACATCCCTCACTTGCTGCAGTGAGTGTAGCTAAAATAAGAACACAAGGGTCTGGGGCAGAAATAAGATGTTTTATTGGGTGGGGGAAGTAGCAGTGAGGCTTCTTCATAATCTGTTGACGCAAGTCTGTTAAAGTTTATTAATGCTGTCCTTCTTTACAGCCTCTGATGACAAGATTCCAGGCTGCCCTGAAGAATTACCTCACTAAGCAGATAGAACAAGTGAACCTCGACGTGCATGAGCTGGTACACAGCCTCTCCTCTGCCTTCCCACCGCCCCTCCTGTCCGAGCTGCTGGGAGACAGCTCCTTCCCTCTTGTGTCTGCAGAGGGCAGCAAGGAAGACCAGCAAAGAGCAGAGAGAAGAGCTCGGGGTGATCCTTTTCGGAGCCCAGCAGCAGCTGGGGCAGCTGGAGGTGGAGCTGGAGAAGAGCCAGGAGCGCTATTCCCAGGCGGCCGCAGCGCGGCAGCAGCTGGAGGAGGAGCTGAAGGGCCTCAGGGATGCTCACAAGGAGATCTGTCACAACACAGATGATGAACGCAAGAAAGGTGACTGAGGCAGTCCTGGCAGTGTTTCCCAATTCTAGGGCTGTGTGGAGAAATTGATTTGAATTTAAGTCAAGCACCGGGTTGAAAAACGCAGCAAAATAATTAATCAGGAATAATGTGCTCACTGGAAAGTTTCACAGATACTCCTGGAATTCTGTGAGCTGGGAATCCAGGAACTGCTCGCCAGGATCTTTAGCTTTGCTTGTGGAGCCGTACTCCAAAGCTGATGTAAATATTTATGCTGGGGAGGGCTGGTTTAGCTGATGTGTGAGAGGTTTTGCTTTGGGAGCTTCTGCATTTCTTTCTCTTTTAACTCTGTTTAAGGTGTACCCTACAAACAAACTTCTCTGTAACTGTTTTGCCTCCTGCCCCCCCAGTTTCTGCAATGCAGACCCAGATTGAAAACCTGGCCTTGCAGCTCTTCTACGTGCAGAACATGGACCAGGACATGCATCACAGGGTTTTACTGATGAAACAGTCGGCCAGGAGGGCTGAGGCAGAGAGGATCCAGGCTGAGGTGGAAAAGAAAAAACAGGTACCAAGTAAAACTGTCTTTGAAATAAATAAATGCAGGTGCCAGCAGCGAGTCTTGGAGAATGTGGCTCCTTGTCAGAAGGAAGGCTAGAGTGACTGAATCATGGAAGATGAGTGGGGATATTTTTCTCAAATAATTAAAAAAAAAAAAAATCAGAGGCTTTTCTAAAAAGGAGAAGAAGCCCTGCCTGCCCCCAGACAGCAACACGCACTGCCCAGAGGGTTTGCAAACCTTAGGAGAGTAAATCACTCTTCACTCAAGGAAAGGGGGCATGGGGGAAGGAAGATATTTAATGAAGAAATATCATGTGTGCGGGTCTTGAGAATAACTCTGAATCAGAACGAATTTCACAGTGAAAGTGAACTTTGGGAATGAGCGGAGCCGGCCGGTGCTGGAGCTCCCTCTGCTGCCTTCCAGGACACAATCCACGGGGTATTGCTCATGCAGAACTCCGTGCAAACTGCTGGAAGACAGTTTGGGTTTAGGAGGGTTTTAACCAAGGATTTTCAAATACCCACTATTAAGGGTCCCAGTAGCTGGACAGGGGGCCCAGTGTTATCCGTGCCGACAGGAGGGAGTGTGGCTTCAGAGCCATCAGTTTTCTGCTGCAGCTGGAACAATAAGCAGTCAGCAAGGTTTCATTCTCTTGCAAGTCATCCCTGCTGCAGTCGGGAGCCATTTGTGTATGAATGGGACAGTTTCTGTAGGACTCAAATCTAATCCAGTTGCCCGTTTTAATTCCTTTTTTTAGCTGATATTATTTTTGTAGGATACAGGTGGTTTAGACTGAGATTCCGTGCCTCACCCTGGACTGTCTGGCTCTGGCTCTGTAGGACCTTCTCCTGGACCAGCTGACGAGGAGAGCCTACGAGCTCCAGGAACAAATTGCTCTGTTTGAAGCTCAGCTTGTGGCCCAGGCAGAGGACACAAAAGTGACCCGGCAGGCAGTCAGTGAGGTAGGAGGGGACTTTTCCCTTGTGGTTAATATTTCCCTCTGGCAGGGCTGACCCCTTTGGCCCATGCTCACGTGGTGTGCACAATGTGGGACAGAGTTTCACAGTTTGTTCCTGTTTGGAAGAATGAAGACTTTTTTTTTCTTTTCCTTTGTCCTTAAGAAATGCCTGTAAATCACTTCCTCCTGCCCTTCTCAGCAGTTTTTCCTCACAGACCTGTGCTCTGGGGGCTGCTGAGACAATGAACCAGCCACGGAGTTGAAGCTGATCCTGCTCAGCACATTATGAACAAGAAAAGAAAAAAAATGTATTGTAACATGAATTTGTTTTTTCAACACAGCGTAGATTCATCCTGTCTGGCATCTCTCTGTTCCCCAGGCTGGTCTGGAGGTCCAGGCTATTAACATGGAGAAAAAGAGGCTGATGGACCACTGGAACAGCAGCTTGGCTGGAATGAAGCAGAGGGATGAGGCCTATGTTGTCAGTCAGGAGCTGCTGAGGTACGGTGTGAAACCAGGCCCTGAGGACACCTCAGATTTGGGCAGGAAGGATTCTAGAAGGGATTCCAGCGTGTCTCCTGTTGGACTTAGCACTGTGTGGGCAGGGCATGCCAGGCAGAACGTTTCCTGCTCTAAAGTACGTAATAAATTTAAAGGATAAGAAGCACAGTTCTTTGTTGCTGTTTTCTTTATCCTAACCACATCTCTTCCTCAGAATGTGGGGGGTTCTTGAAGCTGTTTAGAGTTTTCTTAATCATATTTTATTCCTCTAAAGAATTCCCTCACCTTTGCAACATCTCTTACTCCGAAGAGCTGGATTTCAGGAAGGGTTTATCTGTCGTTACCAGGGGTTTGTGAGGCCTTTGGACATGTTCAGGAAAACCTCCCTGCTGTTGCCAGAGGAAGTGTTTATTTGCTCTGCCTTAAAGCTTGACTGATTCTCTGAGAACAAACAATCTGCTTTTATATGGTGACATCCTGGTAGGGATGGGGGCTGGGACAGAGCTGAAAAAAGGAATCCATTTTCCTACACACATTTACTTTTAAATCTTAATGTCTCCCTCCATCTCCTGCTGACTCTGCACTGTCACAGCAGTGGAGCCCTTACAAAGATCTTCCTTCTTGGGCTGTTGTTGCTGCAGTGACGTGTTTGAAAAGAGGAATTTGTGGGTGGCTGTTCAGCACCAATCCCCGTGATGCTTTTCCATCCTCTTTGCCCCTCCAGCAACTACAGGCGTGACCTCAAGTCCCTAGAAGGGGACATCCATGGCTGTGGGAAGTCCATCAGGAAAGAGGAGGAGAAGAATGAGAACCTTGTCACGCTCCTGAACCGGTCCCAGAATGATGCCAGCATGACAAGAAAGCTGATTGCCCAGTGCCTGCTGGAGCAGGAGGCCCTGCAGGTTCAAACTGGCACCTACACTCGTGTTCTCCAGGAGACAGAGCAGGCCCTCAGCAGGACCAAGATGGTGAGGAGAGTCCGTGGAAGATGAATCCTTTTGAACACTTGAATTGAATACTCTTCCTCAAACAGTTGTAGTGATCCTGTCTCTGTCTTCCAACCTTTTAGGACCAAGCTGCTCACCTGAATGAGTTGCTGTCCATCAGGAAGGGTATAGAGAAGGGAACTTCTGTCAAAGAGCAGCTCGAGAGTGAAATCATGGCAAAGCTTCAGGACCAGATGATGTCCAACAAAGCTGCAAAGCACTTCTCCCAGCTGGCTGAAAAACTTCGGAACAGAAAAAGCAACCTGGTATGGCATCCCCACCTTGGGAGGGCAGGGCAGGAGCCGCTGGAGCAGTGGGTCCCCAGCAGGGTTTGTCAGGGGCTTTGTTCTGGTTTCAGGTCTGCACTGAAGCTCTGCTGAGTTTGTCTCTCCAATCCAGTTCTCCCTGTGATCTTATTGCAGGATTCTGGTGTATGTGATAGAGCCTGGCCAAAAAGGCCCGACACAAAAAACTGTTCTTTACTTAATAAATGGGGCAAAATTATGAATCCTGGGAGTATTTACTAGAAAGTATTAGCATTTCCTGTGTACTGGAGAAAAGCAATGGACATGTGGTACTTCTGTAGTCTGATTTTCACTAATTTTTATTTCTATAATTCATCATGGAGTGGGATGCAGGCAGCTGTCAGTTCTGAGGAACAGTCCGAGGAGCAGTCCAACCTGACCCAGAGCTCTTTAATCCATGATAAGTTGCTCTCTCTGGGAGTGTATAACTGGACCACTTAGAAAGATGAGAGAACTCAGCCCCGCGTTTCTCACGCCGAGTCCTGTGCTGGCCGTTGGGTAAGGGCTGTGTGTGCCAGGTGTGGTGGAGAAGGGACACTGCAGTGATGTTCTGGTACTGGGACTGGGCAGGTGGTCCTTGCAGAAGGGATGAGCGAGGTCTCTTAAAGGTTTGTGGAATGTTTAGGCTCCTTAATGCTTTCCTACAGCTGTATGGCAGAGGTAAATATTGTCTTACCTGCCAGCTGATGGAGAAGCAAGGGTACAGAAAGGGTCAGTAGCTTATGGCTGGTAGAACAGACCTGGGAGTAGAATCTCCCCTGCCTCCTGTGCTGGGACAAGTGGCACTGCAACTCAGCACGGGGCTGTGGGGACAGTGATGTGCCTTCTCTCTTGATATTCCCAGGAGCTGCATTTTTACAAGGTTGAGAACGATGTGGCCCAGATTATTCTGAATGCAACTAACACCAGCTGCAGGCTGACAGTTCACGAAAAAACGCTCCGTGAGGTGGACAAGGAAATAAAAAATATGAACGAACTGATCGCCTGCCAGGAAAGTGAGATTGCAAAGTCCAGGCTCCTGGCTGACAAGAAGGGAGGGGTCATCTGCCTGTACAACAAGAAGCTGGAGATGCTCCTCGCTCAGCAGGGGGTAGGTACCTTTGTGTTTCAGTCCCAATTTTGATTTCATTCTTTGTGGTGACCACAGATGCCCCCGATCAGTGTAACTGGGTTAAATGTTGGGTAGTTGGAACTTTGAGGCATCAGCACTGTGATTTAAGAGCTGCGCTGGTTAGTGCAGGTGTTTATGTTTATCAGACAGTTCACAGTGCAGTGAAGGGAATTGTGAAATGAGGGTGTGCCTGGCACAGATCCCTGCAGGGACTTGTCTGTGCCCGATGAAAATGTCAGATGGCATCAGTGAGTAAATAGGATCTTGCTGGAAAACCTGCAAACCCTGAGGAGGGGAGAGTGGGGCAGGCAGAGAGATTTCAGTCGTTTGCTGCTTGGCCCTGTTTGGATGATTCCCAGATCTGTCCCTGGCAGTGCAAGACCTTGTGGATACCCACAGGGAAATGAGTCCTGTGGCACCTCCTGTGCAAACTTTGGGATGTCCAGATGCTGTAAACAACTCCAGCAGCTTCTGCCTGATTTATCCCAATCTTTGCCCTTGTGCAGGGGCAAGAACTGGGACCACTGGAACTTGAGATCAACCAGCTGAACAAAGAGATAGAAGAATGCAGTTCCGAGGTGATGACGTTGCAGAAGCACTGGCTCAGTGAGCAGAAGGAGCTGGTCAAGCTGACACGGGAGCGGGACGAACAAATAACCTCGCTGGATACGCTGCAGAGGCAGATCATCATCATGCAGCAGAGGAAACTGCGCATGGAAAGTGCGTCATTCCCCGACTCTTCCTTAAAATCTTCATCTGTGAAGGGAGGGAAAAGGGAGTGGAGGGCTACAGGTGGGAAAAGCTGGAGCTGCCCCAGAGAGTGCTCCTGGCTGTGTGTACGGGAATACCAACAGCCCAGGCACTCCTGCTGATTGCATACATTATTCCTATATGGATTGATCCTACTGTCCTGACAGTCGGGCCCTAAGTGACAATGTCACCTGTCACACTTGTTAAATAAAGTTTGCAAGTACTGGGTAGGTGAATGTCCCCAGCCATGACAGCACTTTCCTTGGCTGAACCCAACTGTTTTCCACAGGAGTCTCCTTCAAAACCTTTTTTTTTTTGGTTTTTGAGCTTCCGGAAAAACATTTTGGCTGGGCACGTGGGACACGGGTGGCTCTGCCTGAGGTGTCTCCAGCTCTGATGGCAGTTTGTGACACCTTGTGTGTGTTCAACCCAGTACTCAGGGGAATTCTAAGACTTGTCTGTTCACTCATAGATGAAATTCAGCAGGAAATAAAAGAACAGAAGGACGTGGAACGGCACATGAAGAACATCTCAAATGACTTGATAAAGTTGAATGTGTTGATCAACAAGAACAACAGCAGCTTTGAGGAGCTGCAAAATGGCAAAATTGTCACAGAGAATGAGTTTTTGCACTCTCTCAAGGTACTGACCACCTGGCACCTCATTCCTGGGTCTCAGCCTCCCATGCGGATCAGAGGCAAACAGTGATCCTGGAAAACCTTCTCAGCCTGACAATGCTGTATTCTTTTGTTCTCCCCAAATCTAGGCAGCAGAAAAAGAATCCGTGGAGATGCAGGAGAGGCACAGTCAACTGACTGAGGAGAAGGAGAGGCTCCTGAACAGCCTGGTAGAAGCAGAGTAGGTACCAGAGCACCACAGCCCCATGTGTCTGTGTCCGTGTTCCTGTTCTCCTACAGTCACCAAACCTGGCACCAGCAAATGCACCTCTAGCCTTCCTGGAGAAGGGCACGGGGCCTTAATGAATGTTTGAAACAGTCTCTGGAGCCAGCAAGAGCTGGGAGGATGTTGGCTTTAGCAGTTCCAGCATGTGTGAGCTGGATGTTGCCAAATCCACGTGGGAAGGCGCTGCCAGTGACTGGCAGTGAGAGTGCTGCACTGGGCAGGTAGTGGGGGTCAGGCTTTCTCTTCCCCTTCCCCTTTCTTCTCCGAAGGCATCAGATCCTGCTGTGGGAGAAAAAGATCCAGCTGGCAAAAGAGATGCGGGAAGCAGCCGATTCTCTGTTCGAACACGGCGAGATCCATGACATGAAAACAGAGATTCGCAGGATGCAGGTGAGGCACTGGGAAAGAGGGCTGAGGAGGGGAAGCCACCCAAGGTGCTCAGCCTTGGAGTGGCTGGAACATGAGGCAGGAGATGAGAAACAGGCTGGAGAAGTGGCATCTTCAGGGCCGAGCACATCCAGTGGCCCACACATCCTGCATTCCCCGTGCCAGGCTCAGCAGAATCTGGACACTCCCAAGAAATCTATTTAAATTGCAGTATGTCTGCCACCTGATTCTGTGACCCTGCTTTATATGCAATGTTGATTACTAAATATTGCATCACTAATCACTGGTTTGGGGAAGTTCCCTCTCCTGGCAGAGCAGCTCTTCCCCTTCATTCTCAGGATGCTTCTGCTTTTCTGCTTCTGCTCTTGCTAATGAGATCCAGACTAACATTCCAAATACTGGTGTAGACAAGCTGATAATCCAGGCCTCTGCCTTCCAGATCGACACACAGCAAACCAGGTTTGGATTTGGACCAAATCTGGCTTGCAGGCACTCGTGTCGCACGTGTCTGGTTTATGCTGGTGGGATGTGCCACCCAGACACCTTCCCTTGGTGCTACTGGTAAACGTTTGGTATTTTGAGGCTGGTTTGTGTCCTGGCAAACGCAGGTCCGCTACGGGCAGCTGCTGAAGCAGCAGGAGACGCTGATGCGGGCCATGGAGGCGTGTGTTTCTCACAGAGAGACGATAACAAATTGGGCAGAGGCTCAGAGCAAAGTAGATAAGAAACACATCACCAAGAACGACTTCCAAAGCAGGAAAGAGGAGCTGAAGAAGAAGATCAGGGAAACCCAGGAGGTGAGAAAGGAAAATGGGGCTGCAGGAGCTCGCCCAGCTGGGGTTGGCTTTGTGGTGAGCAGCAGTGAGTGCAGGAGTGTCCGTGCACAGACCTTGCACCAGCACAGGGGCAGGCTTTGGAAAGTCATCCATTGAAAATCCCCCAAAACCACGTTCTGGGAGGATGGTCAGGAATGCAGCTGAACTAAAGAACTGAAATCTGCCATTTCCTTCTCTTCCACTTACTAGAACATTTATGAATGCAACCAAACCATCCAGGAACTGGAGATCATCCAAGAGTCCCTCAGTGCCACCTTTTCAGAAAAGAAGCAGGAATTTTGCCAGCTCCAGGCTGAGACCGACAGCCTCATCTTGGACATGGAATGTCTTCAGAACGAGAAACGATGGGTGAGCACATCCACTCCCTCACAGCGTGTGGGCCAGGCAGAGCCTGCTGCTTCCTCTGCTGCCGGCTCTGTCTCAGCACCGTCCTGAACTGGCTGTGCTCAGTGTGGCATTGCAGCAGCACATTAACTGAGCACATTCTGGGGGCTCACCAAGAGCCAACTTGATGTATTGAAACCCTGTCCTGGCAAGGGTTGCCTTTATGTGGGGATTTCTCTGATTCATGGAATTCTGTGATGTCTGTAGCTGTCCAGCGCCCGGGCTGGGGGTGCTGTTTGGCTGTTGTGATGGGGAATGCAGAGCACTGTCCTTCCCTTGTCCAACAGGATGGTCACAGCACCTGACACGAGTCCCGCCTGTATTTTTCCTGCTGTCACAGCCCCTTCCCTTTTTGCATTTCTCAGAATCTGCTGGAGCTTGTGGCCCACCAGGCGCACCAGAAGCAGCTGCAGGTGCTGAAGGAAGGGAAGTACAGGGCCCTGTGCCACACTGAAGAGGCCTGCACGAACCAGCAGGACAAACTGCGGGGTCGGCTGCAGACCATTCACACCATCGTGCAGCAGATCCAGGAGGAGCAGCCCCAGCACCAAAGGGCTCTGCAGTGGCTCAGTCACCGGCTGGGGTCCAAGCTCGGCTCGGAGAAAGCCTGACAGAAACATAGAAAATACATGTAATATCTTTTTTATTCTTCCACAGGTTTCAGACTTTGTAAATAAATAAACACAGAAAAATAAGCAGGTGTAGGGTATAATATTTACTTCGTCGGGCATAATGTTTATTTCAGATGTACCGTAGTAATTCCTTCGGTATGTTTCTGTTTACGTTTCACTTTCGCTGCCCCGAGCAGCTCCGGGCCCGCCTCCCTGCCCCGCCCCGGGGCGGTGTAGCCCCGATTTCCGGGGCTCGGGGGTGGCCTGTCCCTGCTCTCGCTCCGGCTCTGGGCCAAGCTCCGGCAGCGGCGGGGTTGGCGGCGC
>WEIT01005223.1:73534-118334 GCA_013389985.1 Dryoscopus gambensis
TGGGAGGGCTGGGCCGGGCCGGGGCTGGGCTGTCCTGGGGCTGCGCGGTGACCAGAGTCTGCCGGTGTCACCTTTGGTGCCTGTGTGGTTCTGGGCTCTGCTCTGACCGGGTCATCCCACACTGCTCTCATCCCAAACTCCCCTCCCGAGCTTTCATCCCGACCTCACCTGGCATTCCTGACCAGAGAGTTTTCTTCACTTTGCAGTGACTGCGGGGGGGCAGAGAAGTGATTCAGCTGGTGACACATCCTACACACAGTCTCCACACTCAGGTCTCCAGTGTTCACTAGGTTCTGTTTTGCCAATGAAGTAGTGCTGTTTTTTATGTTAAAAGACTGGTTGAGTCCTTCATGACACAGAATTTCCAATTTGTAGCTTCTTGTTAGTTTAGAACTCACCCCGGAATTGTGTTTGACAACACATGAGTTCTGCCTCTCTGAACAGAGACAGAATCAAGTACACTGCTACGCTGGCCGAAGTATTTCCTAATCCTTTACTTGTCTAAGACCAAGTGACCTGGGCCACCAAAATGGCTTTTGGCTTGTTGACAGGGAGACGAGGGATCCTAGAAGAGCACACTGAATCCGAATCAAGCTGCTGCAGTCCTGACAGGGTCAATTCTTAGCAAATCCTTCTGCACTGCAGCACGGCAGGGTAACAAATCTGGGGTCTCTGGCTCTGAAATGCTGTAGGAAGAACATCCAAAGCAGCTGAGATTCAAAGCTTTTGCTCTCAGAACTGGGTGGAGGCTGCATGCAGGAGCCTGTGAAACCCCTGCAGAAGGCAGAGATCTGCTCTGCTGCCTCACCGGGCCCTGAGCTGCCCTTCCGCAGGTTCCGTAAGGACTGGATAAAACTGTGAAGATAAAAAGGGAGTTTCCTCTGCCTTCCTGGAAAGGGCTCAGCTGAGTGGGAGCGGTCACACTGCCAGCCCAGAGGGCTGTGCCAGCTGAGGCGTGCCGCTGTCCTGTCGCTGCTCATCCTGGGCTCCAGGCGCTGGCACAGGCAGCTGGTTGCCAGCACTGCTGCTGCGTTTGTGAATGCAGGAGGGACAGGGATGGAGCTGTACCTCGGTGCTGTGGTTCTTTAATTATTCTGCGGCTGGCAGGGCCTTGGAGAGGGCAGGAGGCTGTACAGGGAGGGAGAGTGTGGCATTGCTGGTGGGAGCTGAATGGGGAACAACAGAACAGCTTCTGTGTGTTCATGTCCCGACTTTGGCTGGGACAGAGTTTGCTGCTCCCAGGAGCTGGTTCAGAGCTGTGTTTGGATTCAGGATGAGACTCCTGTTGATAACAGCCTGATGGCTCGGCTGCTGCTGAGCAGTGCTTACACCAAGCCAAGGACTTCTGGGCCTCCCAGGCTGCCCGGGCAGCGAGGAGCTGGGAGGGGGCAGAGGCAGGACAGCTGCCCCAGTGCCCAGAGGGAAGTTCCAGAGCACAGGGCATCCTGCTGAACAAAACACTGGGGGGACTTGGCCGGGGGGTGACGGCCACTGCTCGGGGGCTGGCTGGGCACTGGTCAGTGGGTGGTGAGCAACCGCCCTTCACTTGCTTTGGAGATTCTCTTGTTTTCCTTTCCCCTTTATCTCAACCCACAAGTTTTACCTTTTTTTCTCATTCTCTCCCCCATCCAGGGGTTTGGAGTGACCTGGTTGTGGGAAATACAGAAGGTGAGAAGGCTCTCAGGTGGAGTGAGAAGGACAGGTTTCAGAAATAAAGCCAAGAATTTAGGTTTGGCTTTGAGTGCAAAAGCCTGAAGAGAGAAGAAGATACAATTATATAGTAAGCAAGGACATTAAACAATGGCTGGAGTTTCTAGGCTTGGTTCAGACAGGTCTTGAGGCTGCAGAAAATATGCTTAGCAAGATAAGCTTTAAGCTTAATAATGGAATATTGTGCACTGTTATTACAAGGCATACAAGCAAGCATTGTCTGTAGCAGATGTACGTGTACTTTTAATGACTGGTTAGAACAGTTGTCTATAAACTTTAGAACCATGCTATTGGCTAAAAAACTTTTAAGAATGTTCTATAACAAAGAGATCCTTGGTTGCCTGCGGCAAGCGTGAGCCATGTACCATCTCTTGTGTCTCATCTCTGTAAACGAGACTGATGCCTGAATAAAATAATAAAAAAGCTCCTGGAACATCTGCCTGGGCACCCCGTCCCATTTGGTTTATACGCCGACACTGGTCCAGTTCAAAGTGCCCCTGCCTGTGCAGGGGTGGAATGAGATGAGCTTTAATGTCCCTTCCAACCCAAACCATCCTGCCAACCCACTGGGGGTGAGTTTCCAGTTTAAGAATTAATTTCCCTCCGTTGCAGAGAGAAAACTGGTGCAGGTCCCTCCGGTCCCTGATGCAGCAGCAGAGGTGAAGGGAGGAGGTGCTGCTGGGCCTTCTTCCACCACTGGAACAAAGGAGACAGAGGACGAGTCGCCGATGGACAGAGCAAGAGCTCTGACCAGCACCTCGGACACCCCACCTGACACTGCAGCTGCATCTCCCCCCTGTGCCCAGACATGGGAGCAGGAAGGGGGATCCTCACTGCTGGAGGATGTCACAGCTCCAGGGGACAGCGCAGAGCCCTCGGCTCAGCGCGGGGCCGGCGACTCCGCTGAGGTGGCTTCTCCGCAGAGGAAGGTGAGGATCCTACTGGGCGCTGGGGAGCAGCTGTGACTTGTTGCTGTCTTCTGTGGAGTGGGGAGGCTAGGCTGCATCCCCCACCTCCCTTTGGCCACGACGGGGAGCTGCTGCCCGGCTTCCTCCAGGAGCAGCTCGCTGTGTGTGCTGCCGGTGTTGTGTGCGCAGAGCTGCGCTGCCGGGGGGAAACCACACGGTTACACAAGCCAGCTTAGACACTGCAGCGCTGCTCCGTGCTCCTGCTGAGCAAGCCTTGAATGTTAAACCTGCACAGATCCCAAGAGTTATCTGCATTTCACTGGCTGGTCTTGTCCCTCCTCTTCCTGATCGATCTCCGTTGGCCCCGTGCAGCAGGAAGATGTCAGCACTTGCTGCGGTGGAGGAGGTGACAAAGAGTTTCTCTTTGACAATGAATAAACAGATATTTTTTGTGCTCTTTGTTTTTCTTTTTTTTAATAGAAAAGGAAGAAGAATAAAGCAAAGAAGCAGACATCCATCTCCGGGGAACAGGAGTCTCTCCCCCCTCAAAGCACAGCACCAGCTCAAACCACAGAGTTGCCTGACACATGTGTTGTTCCTCAAGAGATCCAACCCGCCGGCAGTGAGGGAGCAAACCCAGGTGCTGATGGGCATCCTGATGCCAGCAGAGACACAGCTGAAGGCGGCAGGGATTTGGCCCACCTGAGGAAGAAGGCTGGCAACCAGGAAGCAGAGGGGCTGAGCCCTGCAGAGCGGAGCAGCACAGTCAGTGGGGTTGTCCTGGTTCCCAGTGCTGCAGCCCCAGGGGACAAGGTGGGGGATGGAACAACCACGGAGCACGGAGAAACAGCCAGGGACAATGTGGAACGGGGCAGTCATGCCCCTGGTCAGCTGCCAGAAGCCACAGCAGATTCCCAGGCCTGGGGCAGCAGCAAGGAACGGCTGCCAGCAGGGCAGGGAGCGAGTCCCCCTGGTCTGCCTCCTGCCAAGGGAGCCCCCCAAAGCAAACCTGAGACCAAGACCTCCCCTGGGGCCCAGAGCCCACGGGCTGGGAAGGAGCCTGGGCAGAAAGGGAACATTTCCACTGGCAAGGTGGGTGTGAGTGAACTCTGGTGAATGTTCCAGGGGGCCTGGCTTCCCTTTGCCACTGGGACTTGTTCATGCTGTCAGTGAGGCCGAGGAGCACGAGCCCAGGGATGCAGGGTGGAACTGGGGAGCACTATGGGGAGGTTCTTATTTAAGTTCTGCTCTCCTGGGTGTAGTTCTAGCCCAGCTCTCACTGAGCGGTCGCTCAGTTACCCCCAGGACTGGGAGGTGTCTCTTCTCCAGCCAGCTGTGCTCTCTGGAGGGCTCTGGGATCCCCTTGGACAGGGGGATTTTGTGTGCTCTGCTCACACACAGGCCTGGTAAGCTGGAAGTTGCTGTGGGTTCTCTTTCACTTTCTTTGTACCCCATCCTTGGTGACCTGGGGCTCACTGACCTGACTGCTTGGCAGCGTGTTTGGGTTGGGTTCCTCTTCCGTCATGTGCTAATTCCCTTAACCAGCAGCTTCCCTCAGTGAGGGAGCAGTATCTCCAGGAGGAGATGTTGTACAGCCAGGGTCTCCTGTTTCAGTGGGCATTGTTTGTCTCCCTGTTGCAGGATGCAAACACGAAAAAGAAGAATCAGCCCCCAGGTGAGAAAATGCCTAACGGGAGTGAGAAGATAGCTCCGAGCAAAGGAGCTGAGGCTGCCAGGAAGGAGGGTGCTGTGGCTGCAGCAGACAGTCCCAAGCACAAAAAGGAGCAAAGGAACCAGAAACCTGTGGAAAAGATTAAAGAAAGGTGAGAACAGCCCTGCTGCTGCCCAGCATTCTTCACTAACAGGAGTTGCTGTGAGGAGGACTCCAGACTGAGGTGGGGGATTGCGGTGCTGGGATTGGGTCAGTGTGTACCTTGGGCATGTGGGAATGGAGCTGTCTTGAAACTGAGGTGAAGTGCTTGTGCACAAGAGAGTCAGTGTTGAATGGGAGCTGCAGCACAGGTGGTGTCCTGGGTGATGTGGTACACATGGTACTTGAACCTGCTTGAGCATCTGATGAATGAAAAAGAGGTTATTCCCTTATTTCTTGCTCTTATGGGCAACATGTGCCTCACACACATAATGCTTTAGGTGAATAGTGTGAAGAGCTGTTTGGATGTTTTGCTGAATGTGTGTGAGCTGGAAGGGGCTGAAAGTGTCGCCGTTCCAGGTGACTCTGCTGGGTCAGAGCATCTCCTGCTGCCCGTTTTTCCTTTTTGCACTGGGCTTTGCACTAGGCCTGCTCTAACATCAGTCTGAGTGAACTGCTGCCAGAGTTTATGGGTCTTGCAGACAGTCAGCTGGTGGCTCAACTCGGATTTGAGGTCTACGGTGATTTGTGCAATTAAAAAACCCCAACTGAATCCTTTCTGTTTCCCTTCTGATTCTTCCCTGCAGTTCTGTGAGCCGCAGTCGGGGTGTTACAGTATATTTCCATGCAATATTATCCAAAGACTTCAAATTCAACCCCAATACCCATAAAGTGTTCATCAGAGCTCAGGACATTCCTCCCTATGCCGACTGGAAGGACAACATCTGTGAGCTGAACTGCACCCGGTGAGTGCTCCCTCCTGGGAGAACGGGGTCCCCGTGGGGCCTCAGTTACTGCCAGGGGGTTTCACAGTGCAGAAAACTGTTCTAAAACGTTCTTGTGAAAGAATAGTCCCCATTCCTACTGAAAATGGAGCAATGCATGGAAAAGGAAGTCTGTAGATCAGCTAACATGTCCTTTGCCCGCCTTTGCTGTGTTTGTGTTTCCTAGGCATCTGGGAGAACATGGATACCTCATTGAAGGTGCTGTAACTCTCACCAAAGAAATCCTGGATAAATACATTCCTTACAAGTACTGGGTGACCTCTGGGAAGGGGGATTATGAGTTCATTTACAAGGACCCAAAATCCACTAATCCTGTGAATCGCTGCTTGTTGATAAAAAGGACCTTGCTCAACAATGGAGGTGAGCTCTGCTGGCTGGACGTGCCCCTTGGGGTGATCCCTGCTGTCACGTGGCCCAGCATTCCTGTCAGGCACGCTGTCTGAGGCTGGGAGCTCGAGGGGCTGGGTGGGTACTGCTGTGGCAGCTGGAAGAGTGAAGACCCCTGATTCCAATGGTTGTTTCCCTGTGTTGCTGTTGCAGAGTGGCACCAGTACGATGACATCGTGTGTGCAGAGCCTTCCTGGTTAAAAACCAAGACAGACAAATTTTGGCAGGCATTTAGTGGTGATAAAAACAAGGAAGTGGTGAAAGGGAAGAAAATAGCTGCCGGTTTTATGTTGGAAAGTATCTTCAGCATTCTTGAAACCTGGAGTCCTGAGAACCTGAGGAACTTCTTCTGGCAGCTGAGACAGTTCCATTACGTTGCCGTAGCCCAGCGGGTGTTTGATGGCTGGCCAATGTCATGGGTAGAGTTAAACTTCAGCACAGTGCAGGTAATCTCACAGAGACAGGAAACGTTCCATTACTGAACCCAAACTTCAATTTTGCTGTTGACCTCGCTGGGTTAATTTTGCTTTTCCAGTCTAAGTTCAGGTGCAGAACCAGTGGGGATCCTTCTGGGGTGACTGCCACTGACTGCCTTGGGGGCTTCAGTCAGCCTGTGCACCTCGGGGTGGTTCTGAGACCCCGTGGGGGTCAGCAGCAGAGCTGTGACGGGGTGACTTCATCCTTAAATGGGTTTTGTGTCTGGATATTGATTTCCTAAGCCTGCCAGTAGTTCTGTCACCAACTTCTCTGCACTCATCTCTTGCTCCAAACCTGCCTGCTTTGGGAGAAGCTCCTGATCCTGTTCTAAGCAGTGATGCCAGCAGGGCTTCTGGAATCCAAAATTTCTTGCTTGACGTAATTAGGAAATGTGGCAGAAATGCCACATTGTGTTTTTTGGTTGTCAGGGCTGCTCCTTCCTGTCCCGTGGCCTCGCTGGATCTGGCAGAAGAAAATGGCTTCAGAAGAGAAAGACTAATGCTGTGGTTGGTTTGTTTCTTCCCTGCTTTATCCCAGGTGAATGATTTGCTGATAAAATACATGAAGAAAATAGCTCATCCTTTCCTTGCACCAGAAGCACCTCCGGAGGACAGAGTCATCAAAAGCAAACTGGCTCTGGGGCTCACTGTCCTCATGGTAGTTGAGGAGCTTTCACTTCCAGCACCTAAGGATGACCTGCCCGACCTGTGTCGCCTCCTGTGCTTGGATCAGGTGTCACAACAAGATGTACAGAATGAGATTCATCACATCAAACGGGCTTTTGCAGGAGTTACCAAGTAAGTGCTCCGTGTACCTTCTAACTGCCCGGGCTGGTGTTGCTCAGGTGTAGCACCTTTTGAGGAAACAACAGGAATCCAGCTCTCTACTGCCAAAGAACCAGAGAAAAAGTTCAATTTGGAGGTATCTTTGGAGGTCTCAGTTCCAGCCTCCTGCTCGAAGCAGGGCTGACATCCAGGCAAGGTTGCAGTGCAGCTCCGAAAAACTCCAGGGAGTTTTGCACAACCTCTCTGGGGCCCTCTCACAGTCACACAACTTTCTTGTTATTTTTCTTTTGTGCAGACAGATCTCCCTTATTGCAGCTTGTCACGCTTGCCAGAGCCATAGATTGAGTTAAAACTGTTGGTTTTTCTTTATGAATAATCGTATTTGTTATCCTTTTCTGTCAAGCAGTTTCTGGCTCCTTGCCTGTTTGCTGTTGATACTCACAAACCCCAGGGATCGAGATCATTGTGTGTTTACTCCTTTACCTTTAAATGCCACATCTGGATTTTTTTGTCTCCTCTGGCATGCATCATTCCATACTTTTGGTTGGTTTCCCCTGGAGTGCCTGCTTACCAGACTGTAATCTGACTGCTTACCTGGCACAGGATTTGGAGTTCTTCACTTGCACAGCTGCAGACATCACTTTTCCTGTCGGAGTCCTTTGCAGTATTTCAGCCCCACCAAGGCGGCCCAGAATTGTCCCCAGAATTGTCCCCAGAATGCCTGGCCCTGTGTGGGTGTCACAGGGCTGGTGGGCTCATGGGGAGACTGTAGATAAAGGATTGGGTCTTCCCAGTGCTCCTGCAGCAGGGTGTGTTCAGAGAAGTTCAGGAACACTGCAGCTCTGGGCCTTAAACCTGGACAGGTACTCTCTGCAGTAAAGAGTAGATGGAGCTAAAATAATGACCAGAGGTTAATTGAAGGTACATAGGGAGATTGAGATGTAGCCTGCCCCACCCCTAGGGCATTCTCAAGGCCTGGACAAAGCTGTTCTTTCACTCAGTGTGTTTGTTTTGTGTTTTTTTTTGTTTAGCTTGAAGGTCAACCTGACAAATTTGTGCCAGAGGTGCATTGAAGGTGGCATAAACCAGTGGGTGTGGGTCCTTCCCCTTCTGCATTCCTGTGCTGCTCCCCTGCAGCAGGAGCACGAGCTGGTGGAGGAAGATGCCTGGGCAGGGCTGGAAGGGCTGCCCTTTGCTGAAACCAGGAGGAAGCAAGATACGTGAGTTTTCCAGAGCTCCCAGTTACACCAGTGCCTTGGTGCTGTGGCTGGGGGTGATCACCTCACTTCACCTCCTCTTTTGGTTTTTTCTGCCCTCATTTTTAAAGAGTATGAAACGTAGCACGTTGAGGGAGGCTGTTTGGGGTATTTGGGCGCAGCCACGCTGGTGGCTCAGAGGTCACTGAGTGTAGAGCTGGGCACTGTGTGACCCCTCAAACACAAACCACCCCCGTTCTGCCAGCCAGGGGGCAGGTGGGAGTTAAAGCTGCTCGTGTTGCGCAGAGTCTGAGCAAGACCTGGAGTTTATTTTCCGTGAGTGCTTGTGCTCAGTGGTTTGGCTCTGCTCTGCCATCCCTGGGCCTTGAGGACTCCCACTGATCCTGAGCTGCAGTGACAAAAGCACAGGAGTGAGGAGGAGACTCCTCCATGGGCTGTACAAGCTCATGGCCTTTTGTTTCTTGGAATCCTGAAGATTTTCTTTTGTCTCCCCTCCAGGCAGACTCTGCTGGAACGAATGAGAGAAAAGAAGTACCTGATGGAGTTTGATGTGACTCTGGTCAAGTCCTGGCTCTGTGTGCTGCCCCTGGGGAGCCTGGCTGAGTTCATAAAAGACTTCTCCAGTGACTTGTTAGTTACTCTTCAAGGTGTTTCGTACAGATTAGAGAACGTTGACGTCTCGTGGAGTAACTCTCAGGTTTGTCTTCTGGCAGCTTTACCCTGCTCTGGGATAAAGGTTCAGACTGGGTTCCTGGGTGTCTTTTGGCAGAGCTGACCGTCACTGAGGGGACTGGGGCTGCCAGCAGGTCACAAAGAGCTTCAAACTTAGCTAAAAGCAAAAATAACTGCTTATCAGAAACCAGCCTGTAAAATTTCTTCCACAGTTTCATATTTTTGTCTTTCCACTCTCAGGTGGTAGAGAATCTTCTACACACGGTGCTGCGTGCCTTGGATGAGCCCCCAGCCAGGTAAGTGCAGTGCACCTTCCTGAGAGCATCTGCACCAGGGCTGGGGTCGTGCTTGTGTGCCTTGAAATCTCTATGAAGGAAAGAATCCTGGATTTCCATCCCATTTTTTAAATCTATCTGAGGGGAGGGACCTGCTACACTGTCTTGAATTTGGCGGGGTTTTTACTTCTTTTTTAATTTATTTTTCCTTGGAGCAGAAAATTAATTCTCGCTCTGTGTTGCTGCCCTGCAGAGCTCTGGGAGCCCGTTCTTGGCAGCGCTGCTTGTCCTGCTGCCTCAGGCTGCACGAGAGGCTCTGCAAGGCCACCAGGAACGTGGGCTACTTCCTGATCCCTGCCACTGCTGCCATCCTGGTGGCCAAGGTTGCCCAACTTCGGCCCACAGCAGTGAGTACCAAGGAACTCTTGGCTTGATGTGAGCAAGATGCCCAGAAACACCACAAGTGGGGTACAGCAGGCTGGGTTTAGATCAGATCCAGTCTCAATTTGAAGAACTTCACACTCTAAGCAAGATTGTGGTACTTTCAGAGAGTTGTAGAATCACCTAATGAGTTTGGTTCTTATTGAAAATAAGGTCAGATACCTAGGTGTGCTGTGATAAGCTTTGTTTTATGTCTGTTTTTTTTTCTCCTTAAACATTTGTTGTCTTTACTTCCTGGAACAAGCTTAAGGCCAAGCTGCCTGTAAGCACTGCACTTTCCCAGCCTCTCGCTGCTCTTTGGTCAAGCAGTGCTGGGTCTGTTGCTGGATTTGTGTGTTCTGGATGCATTTGCATCTTCTTCTTAGAAATACTGATTTAAATCAGTTGTCTGTTGCTCTCCTGCTTGAACTGTGTTTATTTTTTTGTCTTCTCCTCTGCGTGGGGCAGGTTCCAGGGGATGCTGTGCAGCAAGTTCCAGTGGCAGAATTGCTCAGTGGAGCTCTGAGGGACGCTCGAACCTGGTTCAGAAATGCTTTAAAAGAGAAGTTACTGAAGAATTACCTGGACCACGTGATCTTCTCTTCCCACACTGAACTTCAGGTTTGTCACCTTCTAATAATGTGAATAAAAAGGGGTTTTACTGTAGCTTAACCAGGGTCTTGAGTCTACTGGCTCTTTGGTGGGCTCTGTAGCTGTGGCTGGATAAGGAATGGGATGGAGATGGGCAGTGTTTGAAACACTCCAGGGCTGAGAAGCAAAGGGCTGGAATTGGTGCTGCTCAGCTCATGTCACCTCAGTTCTGCTTTTCCTTGCCTGTTCCTAAAGGCATTTCTGGAGCAAGGAGCTGCCCCGTGTTGGTCTTGTCTTGCTCCCAGTGTGTCCCACTGGTTGTGCTCAGGCCTTCCAGCAGGCAAAGCTCAGAGCAGCCCCTGCCAGTCTGAGCTGCTGCTCCCAGCCCTCCCTGGGACCGTTCCCAGCAGCAGTGGAAGTGGCTCATCCAAACGTCTCCTTCAGCAGCGGAGACATTTACACACTCTGTGGGCTTAAAAGCTGCTTTTTGCAGCTCTGGGAGCATTCCTTTTCCTCAGGGTGGAAGCATCTGGAAAGACTGCAGACTGTCTGAGGCGTGTGGGACATCTCTCCTACATTGTTCTTTTAATTTCCTTCTCTATTACATCTCAGCACTCATTGCTTTGGGGTTGTTTGCTTCTCCCCTCAGGCCTGGAATAAGTTTGTGACTATCGGCTTTCCAGATGAGCAGTTCACCCAGCAGTGGAGGAGCACTTTACTTGCAGATCTGAAGAGAAGAATCCAGCAGGTAGGGGAGAGCCCAGGCAGTGCTGGCTGGTGGGTGGGAGCAGGTGGAGTGGCTTGTGCTGTGCCTGGAGAAGGAGCACAGGGGAACACGGTGGCTTTGGTCCTAACAATTGCCACTGCTGTTATAAACCAGGTTCTGGGGGCTCAGAAATTGGCCACGACAGTGTCCCACACCAGAATTGTGTCAGTGGCCTGGCTGCAGGTCCTGGGGCCTCAGAGGAAATGGCATGTTCTGAGCAGTTGTCACCTCTGTAGTTTTAAGAGCCAGCAAGTCAGAGTAAGCACCCAGGGGCTCAGAGAAGCCGAGCTGGTGTTTCTCCTTTCATTCACTGTGCAGAAATGGTGCTGTTCAGGCTCCCAAACGCACACCCACATGTGTAAGTCCCCCTTCCAAGCTGGCCCTGTGTATCTCCTCATCTCCTTTCTACAGCAGTTACAGGTTTGTTTGAGCCATTGATTTTCATGGTGTAATCAGGAAACAAATATTTTCTGCTGTAAGCTTGGCTTGGCGAGGTGGATATTAAGCAATCACGCACTTCAGGTGGAAATCATTAAAATATTTTCCAAGCGTTTATTTGTTTCATCTCCCAGACCCTCAGAAATGGGCTGATGCTCAGGTTCCTTTTATTGCCTTGATAGCAGCACTCCTTCATGCTGTCAGGGGAAAGACTTTGGAAACTGAGTTGATAAGATAATATCCCTTTTGCCCTTTAGGAGCCTCCAGTGAACCAAATCTTGGCGTACTGTTGTCAGCACTCCCAAATCACACAGATGAACTCTTCCATCAACTGGTGCTTCCAGAACTGTGCCACAGAGGCTGTAACTGCAGCTTGCCAGGTACTGTATTTGCCCTGGTAGGGAAGAGGAGGAGAAGGAAGAGTGGAATTTCACAGCAATTCTGTTGCACAGCATAGGGATGTGCCTTGTGGTGGAAGGGGTGTTGGGTGTTCCTTGAGTTGCTGTGGGTTGTTTGTTATACCAACAACAAAAAAGTCAACAAGAAATCAGAAAGTGAGGTCCACGAGGAACATTTGTAATGTGTTTCCACCATGACCTCTGGTGTCAGCTGTGCCGTGGGGCTTTTTTGGAGCATGCCTCAGCACTGGAGGTGCCTCCTTGACGTCACTGCCAGTTTGGAGACACCCACAGTGGGATCCCAAAGTCTGACCCGCCCCTGCCCTCTCTGTGTGCCCTGGCAGACGCAGAGCAATCTCCTGGAGAAGATTTCTGCCTACAACATGGGCCGGTTCAGCCAGCTCGTGTCTGCTGTCATCGTGAAGTCGTGGCCCATCAGGGGCGGGCAGTCTGAGGGGGATTTTGATAAGATTCTGCACCACCTGCTCACGTGGCCTGACATCAAACACATCTTCAGCTTTAATGGTAGGTCTGTAGTTAGATTTTACGAGGCCCTGAGAAGCTTTTTTCTCTTACTGCTGCCACTGTGCAGAGCAGCAAACAGGGAAATTGTCCTGCTCTTGTCTTAGTCCTCATCTCGAAGCCTGAAGTATTCAGCTTGGGTTTGGAGAGGGAGGACCAAGGAAGAGGGAGCCACTATTCCTCAGCTTGTGCTGATCCGCTGCTGCTTCCTCAGGATTTGTAGGCCATAACTTCTTTCTCTGAGAAGCTCTCACAAGTTACTGCCATGCAGAAATGCCAAAGAGTTGGCCATGTGAATGGATCCAAATGGCTTTTATTTGCTCCACAGGGTTTGGGTGAGGGCTCTCCATGGAAAGTTTCTAAATTGCTGTCCTGAGATCCTGGTTTTGGTCAAAAAGATGTGAGGGATTGGAGGGTGGTGTGGTGAGTCCGCAGGCTCTTGGGCAGGGATTCAGTAGGAAATGGAAGGACTCTGTGCCATAACATGGAAAAGTTCCTGATTCTGCCTGTTTTTTGGGAAACAGGGCTGATCTAGGTTTGACATGTTTTGTTTCTGGAACAGGAACAAACAGAAACCTCCTAGACAAACTGACAGATGAAGCAAAGGATGTCATGGCCACAGCAGACTCTGTGCTTACGAGTGTCACCGATGACATCCAAACAGGCTCCATCCTCGTGAAACATCTGGAAGAGGTTTTCCAGCATAAGGAACAGTTCATCTGCATTTGGGACACAAGTAAGAGACGAGTTCAAAAGGGGCATGGTTGGCTTAGAGCATCGTTGTAGTGATGCTGGCCTGCTCTGCTGGTGCTGCGGGGGTTAGGAATGCTCAGGAGATGCTCCAGCAGTTTGCAGTGCTGCCCCTAGGCCTGGGCAGGGAGCTCCCAGCTCCAGTTTGTGTTGTCACTGCGGGGTTTGTGACTCTGCAGTTCCCAGCCTGAGCCGGGGTGCAGAGCGTGGGAAGTGTCTGCTCTGTGCCTACAGGGGAGTTTTCTTTCAGAGCGCCAGCAACGGCCAGATAAGGAGAAGGAACTGCTCCAGAGAAGCCTGGAAAAACTGCTGGAGCTGAGGCATGAAGAAGTCACACTGCTCAGAAGAGAGAAAAAGGCAATAGGAACCTTCTTGAGCATGTGCAGGAAGGTGCAGAAGTCTGTGAAAGGTAGAGTTCTGGGGGAGCTGTCTGAAGGTGGCAACGCCAGAAAACAGCATTTTCCTTGGAAATCTCTTGGCTTTGGGAACAGGTTTGATTCTAAACCCCACAGTGAGGGTGAGGAGGGGTGGGGGAAGTAAACCCAGAGCACTGGGGGGAATCAAGTGGGTGCTTGTCCATCAAATGACACTCACAGGGGTCCACCTGCCTGATGGGATTTTGTGGCTTGAGGGGTGGGATGCAGTGAGCTGGAGCCAGGCTGCACCACCTGATCTCCCTCTGGCCTGTCTCTGTTTTACAGTGGATGTAGGTGAAGTGGAATTTGAACTCTCGAAAGATCTTGGCTCAAAAAGACTGAATCAAGTTGTGAGTGTGGGAAAGAGACCCCTGCAGACCTTCTACAGCCTGAGCCTACAGCTGAAAAAATTTGTCCACCAAATGCACTCTTTTAAGGACAGCCTGATCTTCCAGCAGTTCTGGGAGGAAGCAGCACAGAAGGCAAGAGAGGAGTGTGTGTGTGACGACGAGGAGGAGGAGGAGGAGGAGGAGGAGTTTGTTCCCAAGTTTGACCTTGATGATGTTTTGAACAGCATGATCCGCCCTTGCTTTGACAAATATGAAATGCTCTATGATGATCTCAGATCAGGAAGTCTCACGCTTTGTGCAGTTGATAGGATTTTCTGTGAATTCACAAGTCATCCTGAAGACCTCAGAGTGGAGCTGAACACCCTCTGTGAGCTTCAGCCTGCAGAAGACAGAGACTGGGTTGAGCAGCGAGTCCAGCAGATCCAGCAGTACCATGAAATGCATTTAACCTTTGATGCTGCCAGGATCATTGCCCACGTCAAAGAGAGTTTAGGCCTCTCTGGCGACTTCAGTATCCTGGAAAACTTGTTGCGTATAGTAAGTATCCCTGACTTTGGCTCTGTACTGTCAGGGTGTTGGCTAAATTTGAACCTTCCCACAAGTCTATCCCAGTCTGTCAAGAGCCATTCCTTGTCCCAAAATGCTTATGTGAGGTAAAAATCAGGTGTTCAAAGTGCTTTTGTGCAGTCATTCCTTAAAGAGAGATGACAATACTGTTCTGTTGGGGCGTGGCTTTGCAGAGGGCTTTCCTTTCCCTGCTGCAGAACCAGTGGCATTTCCCAATTCCAGACTCAGTGTGTGTTTGCACCACTTGCTTTCCAGACAGAGAGGCTTGACTCCTACAAGACCCAGAAGCTGGATTCCATCAGCCCTGAGCTCGTGGAAGCCAAGAAGCTGCTGCAGGGGATCACCGTGCGCCGCCGTGGCTGCCTGAGGGAGCTGGCCCAGCAGAAGGAGTTTGTCTGCTGGGTCAGAGAAGCACTGAGAGGTGTGTGCTGCTCATCCAGGAGTTAGACAGAGAGTACTAGAAGGGATGGCAGCTTGTGTGGGGGCAGAAGGAACGCTGAATCCCTGACCCATCTGCTTTGTGCCTTCGCAGCTTCTGGTGCTGATAGTTACATGTCTGATGGTTTTGGTGTGGAACGTGCTGTGAAGACACTTTAAACATGCCCATGCCCTGTGGGCTGCTGCAGCACACAGTGACCACCCTGCTGGGAGCTGGGCTGGGCCTGGAGGGCTTTAGGAGCTGCTGCTGCTCAGTGCAGACCAGCTGTTTCAGAGGATGGAATTGTGTGTCTGCCAGCTGAGCTGTGTGACCTGCACAGACACCCCCAGGCACTGCTCCCATCCTGGCTGGGCATCCGGGGGCCTGTGGGGGACACCAGAGCCCAGGGGGTCCATGGATGGCTGAGTGACCCGGGAAAGCTGATGGGGGGAAGGCAGTTGCACAGGAGCTGCTCTTCAACACGTTCTTCCTGCATTTCCTGTAGAAGGTGGTGATGAAGGGTGGCGTCCAAGCTGCCCCATTTGTTGTTCACTCCTGTGTTTGCCTCGTTTCAGATATAAATGAGCTGAAGGTGTTTGTTGACCTGGCGTCCATCTCAGCGGGGGAGAACGACATGGACGTGGACCGTGTGGCCTGCTTCCACAGCACCGTGCACGGCTACTCCTCGCTGCTCTACGAGCTGCGCCACGACTCGGGCTTCGAGGGCTTCATGCGCTGCTTGCAGAAGCTGTGGCGAGCCCTGGACAGCGATGAGACCCTCCCTGAGAAACTGGTGAGTTCTGCTGGAGGAGGGCCTCTGCATCCTCCTGCATTTCTGCCTTCCAGGAGTGGCTGGAAGTTGGACTGCACTGGGCAAATGGCACCTGCGTGAGGACATCACCGCAGCTCTTGTTATTGGAGGAAAAATATCTGATGTTTCTGTGGCACAGTAATTCACTGCAGCAGCTGTAACTGGTGTAGCACAGGTTTCTCCAGGGCACTGCTGAAGCTTTCCGTGTGGTGTAGCTTTGCTCATGTGAGTTTGATGGTGTGGAAGAGGGAGGCAGATGGCTGGGAACTCTTATCCTTTCGCAGCAGGGCCTGTTTCTGCAGCACTCTGGGCTCTGTTCAGCCTCCCGTGGAGGGGGTAAGGAATAGCTGTGCAGAAAGAGCAGGCTGAAGCCAGTACTCATTCCTTTCTTCCTTCCCCATCATGAAACTCTTGTGCCAGCCCAGGCTGTTTGTCCTGGTCAGGTGTAAGCCCAGAAATCCCGGATTTCAGAGCAGTCAGGGCAGTGCTGTGTCTCCTCTCCCCACAGCGCGCCTCAGCTCAGCACCTGGAGTGGCTGAAGACAGTGAAGGAGAGCCATGGCTCTGTGGAGCTGTCCTCGCTGTCCCTGGCAGCTGCCATCAACAGCAGAGGGGTCTACGTGCTGAGAGCACCCGCTGATGGCCAGAAGGTGAGGTCACTCAGCTCTGGGAACCGGCCAGGGAGGCTCCCGCTGCCCCTCCTTCCTGGGGGCTGCTGCCCCAGTGCTCCCCTGGCCTCGGGCAGAGCCTCAGCCTCAGCCCCAGCCACGCGAACAGCTTCTGCTCTGGCAGGTCTCCTTGGACAGCGTCCTGCACTTCACCCTCCCGGGGAGCTCGGGGGATGCCGAGGCCTCCTGGAAGTACTCGCTGGCGGAGCTCCGCGAGCTGCAGAACAAGCTGATGCTCATGTCGACCAAGGGAGAGCAAGGCCTGGAGGTGGAGAGGTTCTCTGAGGTCAGATTCCAAACCCAGTGGGTTACTGGTGTTGGGGCTAGGGGTGGGTTTTCCCTTGAGTAGCAGCTGTTAGGGCTGTGGTTGACAGTGGAGTTGCTGGGGGTGGTGGTCACAGGCACATGGGTGTTCCTGCCTTTGGTTCCTTGTTAAGGTGGAACTAAGCTGGAGACAGAATAGTGGACTGGTGGCCTTATCCTCTGGCTGCACTGGGGTTGTCCTGGCTGGCAGCATCACTGTGCTTTCGTAGCAAGCTTGGAGTTCCTTGCTGGTCTCCTGGGGATGCTGCTGTTGGAAAGTCACAGAGAGTCCGTGGTTGCTGTACAAGGCCTGACACACCTTGGGACCAAAGTCTTTCTCTTCAGTGAATGTCTTTCCAGTGGTTTCATGGCTGAAACTTGTAAATCAACTTTGTTTCTCTCTCCTCTGTCCTCACACAGGTCTTTTCCAATGTCCAGAGACTCGCTCAGGCCTTTATAGACCTTTACTCGGCTGGGAACATGCTTTTCCGCTCCTGGCTTGCCCAGGTGTATTGTTCGCCCCAAAGAGAATCCTGTGTCCTTATAGACTTCTCCCTGGGCCCCATCCCAGTGCTGGAAGGGCAAGGGGATATGGCAGCTGTGCTCCCAGCCCTCTGCAAGACCATGGAGAGTTTCCTGGAGAACTGGAAAAGCTTCATGTACGCAAAGCGATTCGAGCATTTCTACCTGAACTACTACAGCGCGGAGCAGCTGGTGTACCTGTGCTCGGAGCTGGGCCGGGGCAGCCCCAGCCAGGCTGCCCTCGTGATGCTCTCCTTCCTGAGCCGCGACTGCACCGAGCAGGACGTCCTCGGAGCCCTCGCGAGCCGGGCACCTCCCAGCTCAGGGGAGGCTGTTTCTGACTTCCAAGTGCTGCTGGATGGGGAGAAGAACCTGAGCGCCCGGCTGGAGTGCATCTGGCAGTGCTACATGAGCAACATGGGCTCCTTCCTCCCCGACTGTCTGGACATCGACACGCTGGGCGTGTGGCTGAAGGACCTGGCCAGCAGGAGCAGGGAACGTGTCACCAGAGACTTCCCTCAGGACCTGCTCCGTGTGGGCCAGCCCAACCTCATCACCTGCCCTCGCTCCGAGGTGCTCAGCTCTGCCCTGGCCATTTACATGAACAGCCCCGAGCAGCCCCTCCCCACCTTCGACGAGGTTCTGCTGTGCACGCCCCAGACCAGTGCCGAGCAGGTGGGGCTGTTCCTGCGGAGGTGCCTCATCCCCTGCCGTGGCGGGGAGAAGATTTACACCATGCTCTACGCGGATGAGCTGAGCTACGACGTCAGCTGCAGGGCAGAGGAGCTGTTCCAGCACCTGCAGCGCTACAACAGCTCCTACCGCCTCATCATCCTGTGCAACTGCGAGCGGGACAACAGCTACCTCCCCTCCGCCTTCAGCCACTACAAAGTGCACATGATTCCCCAGAGGTCACGAGCAGAGATCCAGCAGTACCTGCAGCACCACTTCCGCGTCGCTCAGCCCTCCAACTCAGCTGCATCCGTGTTCAAGGAGCACATGTGTGTTGGGATCGTGTCCTCCAAAAGAGCCGGCATGGGTAAGGTGGCATGTGTAGCGTGGGCTCTGCTGAGCTCAAAACCAGAGTGGGGTTCACCTTGCCAGGTTTTGTGTCCAAGCTTTAAGTGTCTTGGTCAAAAAGAGCAATTCAGACTGGTCAGTGCAGTGAGGTGAAAGCTGGAAGTCACCTTGTCCCCTGGTTTGACTTTAGAAACAAGCACAAAATAGAATAGATTCCAGTCCTAATAAAGAGTAAAGCTTCTCTCAGGCAGTGCAAGGAAAACAAACCATGTGGATAACAAGAGCAGTGTCTTGGATTCCAGACTCCAGCTGCTCAAACCTGATTTAGACTTTCTTCTGGAATGCCTTTTAGGAAACTTCAGAGATTTCAGGGCATGGGGTACTTAAACATTTTATTTCCTTCTGTCTATTATGGTCTTAATATGATGTATCTGATATTGATGGCTTTAATTCTTGTGGTGTTTTTTATAACAGGGAAATCTCTGTATGTGAAGAGGCTGCATGAGAGACTGCAAGAAGAGCAGCCTGACTGTACAGAACTTCTGAAAACCATCAGACTAATTGAACCAGAAGTGGATGAAGATAAAGTGCTGAAATCTCTCCTGCCTTTTCTGAAGAGAGAACACCAGACAAAGCCCATGATATTCCATTTCGATATCACCTCCTCAGTAAGTGCATCCCTCCCACAGCTGCCTTGTCCTACAAGTCCTGTGTGGATCCTTGCAGGAGCTTTCTTTAAAGCTCTTGTTTCTCAATTAGCTGTTTCCCTAGCATGCATTTTCTAATTATTGTGTAAGTAACACAAATACCATCAAGGTGATTGAACTCTGGAACAGTTGCCCAGAGAAGCTGTAGAGTCTAACCTTGGAGACATTAAAAACCTGACTGAATGTGGCCCTGGGCAGCCTGTTCTACATCGGCCTGCTTTGAGCAGAGAGCCTTCCCACCCTCAGCTGTTCTGTGATTCTGTGAAGTTGTGATGGGTAAATAAAGAGGAAATGTCTTTGTATCTCTTCTTGTGACAGGTGCAGCATGGAATTCCAGAGTTTCTGTTCAAGCTGTTGGTTCTGCAGTACCTGACAGACAATAATGGCAATATGTGGCTACGGCAGAAGTGCCATTTGTACATCATTGAAAGCCTGGAGGAGTCCCCGGTGCCAAAGAAAGCAGCCAGACCTGTACGTACCAGCAACGCTCCTTTTCTGGGAATTTCTCAGTCACTTTGCACGTGTTTGTACACAGCTGTGGTGAGCTGTAGGGACTGTAATTGTAAACACAGCACAGGAGTTCCCCGTTTCATTCGGGGTGTGCTGTGTCCCATAACAAACCGGGGTCCCTGCTGTTGTACAAAGTGACATTAACACCGGACAGCAAATTAGGCCTGTCCGGTTTCCTTGGGTTGGTGATTTCTGAAGGCCTGTTAGTCCAAGCCTCACTCCCCCACTGTAACTTTTATAGGAAACATAAAAATGCAAAATCTAATCTCCTTCATGCTAATTTGCATGTTTGAAAGTAGGGAAATATTTATATGCACTGTAAGAACAGAAGTGACTGGAATAAATAACAGTTTCTTGGGTTTAGTTTTCTTTGAAGTAGCCCTGAGAAGGGGCTGGAGGTGATGCCAGACTCATTCTCCAGGAAGGAAAATGTAGGAGGGAATAGGATTCATTGGTGCACTTTAAGTGGAAGAAGGGATGCACAGGGGAAAAGGCTGGTTCCTGTTCCTCAGGCTTGTGGTTTTAGGCAAGGAGACTGTTAAGAACACGTTAACTAAACTGATGAAGATCAAGGCTACAGCTCTGTGATGACTTTTTCTTTTCTTTTTCTGTTCTCCAGATGTCAGCAAGCCAGAAGTATCACTTCTTGGATGTGTTCCCTAAAATAACATGCAAGTCTCCCAAAGAAGTGCTAGAAATGGAGACGCTTGGGAACTGTTCTGGGGATGTTTCGGACCCGGGAATGGACAAGGAGGAATTTTGCAGCGAGGCTTTCCAGAGACCCTTCCAGTACCTGAAGAGGTTTGACCAGGGGTGTAACCTGGACACGTTCTGGTACGAGGCGCTCTCGGTGGAAGGCAGCCCTGCGGAATGCCTGCAGCTCTTCCTCCTGCACTGCGGGATCATGGATCCCTCCTGGGCAGAGCTCCGCAACTTCACCTGGTTTCTCAACGTTCAGCTGAGAGACTGTGAGGCTTCTGTCTTTTGCAATCCTGACTTTGTCCAGGACACTTTGAACGGTTTCAAGAGCTTTGTGGTTAGCTTCATGATTTTAATGGCGCGGGATTTTGCGACGCCCTCCCTGAGCATTTCTGACCAGAGTTCAGGAAGACAATCCTTCCACCTGGAGAACGTCGCGGAGGAAGATCTGCTCCCTTTCCGCATCCGGAAGAAGTGGGAGTCGGAGCCTCATCCCTATTTGTTTTTCAATGAGGATCGTGTGTCCATGACATTCATTGGTTTCCATTTCCAGCAGAACAGGAATTGCATTGATGCCATCAATCCTCTGAACGGCAATGTCATCAAGCAGGACATCATGACTGCCCGGCTGCACCGTGGCTTGTTACTGCAGGGGGTTCCCTTCAACGTGCCCTTCGATCAGCTGCCCCGCGGGGAGAAGCTCGAGAGGCTCTGCATGGTGCTGGGGATCTCCTGGGTGTTTGACCCCGACGAGACGTACGAGCTCACCACAGACAACGTGCTGAAAATGCTGGCTATTGAGATGCGGTTCCGGTGCGACATCCCCGTCATCATCATGGGAGAAACAGGCTGTGGGAAAACCAGGCTGGTGAAGTTCCTGTGCCAGTTACGCAGAAGCTTTGTGGAGGTGGAGAACATGAAGCTTGTCAAGGTCCATGGAGGTACCACTGCAGAGATGATCTATGCCAGGATCAGAGAAGCAGAAGCCCTGGCTATAACCAACAAGGAGCAGCACGGGTTGGACACCGTCCTCTTTTTTGATGAAGCCAACACGACAGAGGCCGTGAGCAGCATCAAGGAGGTTCTGTGTGACCGCACGGTGCAGGGGGAGCCTTTGGCCTCTGGCTCCGGCCTGCGGATCATCGCAGCCTGCAACCCCTACCGGAAGCACACGGACAAGATGATCCAGCGCCTGGAGCTGGCTGGGCTGGGCTACCGGGTCAAAGCCGATGACACCAGGGAGAAGCTGGGGTCCATCCCTCTGAGACAGCTCGTGTACCGGGTGCACGCGCTCCCGCCCAGCATGATTCCGCTGGTGTGGGACTTCGGGCAGCTCAACAACCACACGGAGAAGATGTACATCCAGCAGATTGTGCAGCGCGTGGCGGAGCAGCTGCCCATGGCCGAGGACGAGGTGAAGACGGTCACAGAAGTGCTCTTTGCCTCCCAGCAGTACATGCGGCAGAGGGACGACGAGTGCAGCTTCGTCAGCCTGCGGGACGTGGAGCGCTGCATGGAGGTGTTCAAGTGGTTTTACAGGCACAGCCAGCTGCTGCTGAGGGAGCTGGAGAGGTACCTGGCCGAGAGGAAAGCTCCCAAGGGCAGCGGCGACAGAAACGGCGTTATCTGGTCCTTGGTGCTGGCGGTCGGGGTCTGCTACCACGCATCCCTGGAAAGGAAAGAGCCGTACAGGAATGCCATCAGCCAGGTCCTCCCAAAGCCTTACGATACCCAGAAGAAGATTTTGGAAGAAATCTCCCTGATGCAGGACTTATTCCTGAGTGGGGTGCCACTCCGGGATACCATAGCAAGGAACTTGGCCTTGAAGGAAAATGTCTTCATGATGGTCATCTGTATTGAGCTGAAAATCCCTCTTTTTCTTGTCGGGAAGCCTGGGAGCTCCAAATCCCTGGCGAAAACCATCGTGGCTGATGCTATGCAGGGCCAAGCAGCTCATTCTGATCTGTTCAAGGACCTAAAGCAGATCCATCTCGTGTCTTTTCAGTGCAGCCCCCTCTCCACTCCAGAGGGAATCATAGGCACTTTCAAGCACTGTGCTCGATTCCAGGAAGGGAAGAACTTGGAGGAGTATGTATCAGTGGTGGTTTTGGATGAGATTGGGCTGGCAGAAGACTCTCCCAAAATGCCCTTGAAGACGTTGCATCCACTTTTGGAGGATGGCTGCATAGATGATGTCCCTCTTCCTCACAAGAAGGTCGGCTTTATCGGGATTTCCAACTGGGCATTGGACCCTGCTAAGATGAATCGCGGCATCTTTGTGTCTCGTGGGGACCCCAGCAGAGAAGAGCTCATCGAGAGCGCAAAGGGCATTTGCTGCTCGGCACGAGGGGCTTTGCAGAAGGTCGAGCAGTATTTCCATCCCTTTGCAGATGCGTATGAAAATATTTGCAAGGCCCAAGACAGGGAGTTCTTTGGGCTACGTGACTACTACAGCCTCATAAAGATGTTTTTTGCCTTCGCTAAGAGCTCCAAAAGTGAGCCCACACCTCAGGACATCGCCACCGTGGTTCTCCGTAACTTTGGTGGCAAAGATGATGTCAATGTCTTGGAAATATTCACCTCCAAGTTCCTAGAAAAAGGTGAGGTACATGCTCATGATATCAGTAGGATAGAGCTGATCCGACAGAACATTTACAGCAGTGCTGAGGATGGGGACTGCAGGTACCTGCTTGTGTTGACTGAGAACTACGCGGCGCTGCAGATCCTCCAGCAGGCTTTCTTCACTGCCCGACAGCAGCCAGAAATTATCTTTGGCTCCAGTTTTCCTAAGGACCAAGAATATACCCAGATATGCAGGAACATCAACCGAGTGAAGGTCTGCATGGAAACTGGCCAGATGGTTGTGCTCCTCAACTTGCAGAACCTCTATGAGAGCCTCTACGATGCCCTCAACCAATACTACGTGTACCTGGCTGGGCAGAAGTACGTGGATTTGGGGCTGGGCACCCACCGGGTGAAGTGCCGGGTGCACCCCAAGTTCCGCCTGATCGTCATCGAGGAGAAGGAGGTGGTGTACAAGCACTTCCCCATCCCGCTGATCAACCGGCTGGAGAAGCACTACCTGGACATCAGCACCGTGCTGGACAAGGGGCAGAGGGAGGCCGTGCAGGAGCTGCAGCGGTGGGTGCAGGAGTTCACGGCGGTCAATACGGAGGAGCACTTCATCAGCCAGCAGCAGTACAGGCCCGCGGACGTGTTCGTGGGCTACCACGCCGACACCTGCGCCTCGCTGGTGCTGCAGGGCACGCAGCNCTTCGCGGACTTCCTCCGCGCCCACGTGCGCGCGGCGGCCGGGCCCCAGACGGCCTTCACCGAGGTGAGCCTGGGCTCCTCCGAACCCCTCCTGACGCGCGCTCGGCTCTGCGTTCCTGCTGCCGGCGCTGCAGGACGGCCTGGCTGCACCGCCGTGCCCAGGTGCACGGAGGTGGTGGTGGCACATAAACGTTGATTTTGGGGTGCGGTCCCGCTCTGCGGCAGGCTGGCAGCCCCTGGGAGCGCCCATGGGTCTGTGCTGCATCCCTGCCCCTCTTCCCCCAGGTCACCACCTTCTCACGGCTGCTCACCAGTGCCGACGCTGCCTGCCTGGAGAGGGAGGTGCAGGGCAAGGCCCAAAGGCCCCAGATCCTGTTCCTGCAGCAGTTTGACACGGAGTACTCCTTCCTGAAGGGCATCCGGTGAGTCTGGGCCTGTGTTTTCCTGCTTGGAGTAGGCCGTCAGCTGCGTGGAAGGTGCGTGGGCAGAGCATTTGGAGGAGCACATATGGAAAAGGGAGGCTGTGCTGGCAGTGGGCTGGCTTGGGACAAACTTTATCAGCTGAGATGGGGTTTGGTGTTTTTCTCTCTCCTCCTGCAGCAACCAAAGCTAACGTGGTGTGACTGGTTCTGTGGTCTTTAATGTTTGGTCTTTACACTTACTGACTCCTGTTAAATTGCTTTTTGCTCTTCAGGGATTTCCTGGATGCCACTTCAGGAAATAAAGTCCTCATTATTCAGACAGACTTTGAAGATGGCTCTCAGGATGCCCAGCTCATTGCCTCAGCCAGGTGAGTCGGGTGTGGAGTGGTTCAGTTCTGCCTGGCCACTCCTCTACGGGCCCTTCATTGGTGCTGTTCAGGGATCTCACACTCAGGAATGTGCAGTCCTTTGTTCTGTAAGAGAATGAATCTAAATGCACTAATTGTATTTCAAATAATAATCCATAACCCAAGTCAAAATAAGGTAAGATGGCTCAAATGAGCAGATAATTGCCTTTGAAGTGCGAATTCTGGCCACTGGCTGCAGAAGTCCTGAAGAGCTGAGGCTCATGGGATAATTCAAGGCACAGCTGGAGGTGGCAGCTCAGCACCACAGCTGGGAGGAAGGAGTGGGACTCCCCTGTCTGTTCTGGGAGAGGAAACGTGTCCTCTCTGAGGAAAGACCTGTGGCCATGCACCTCTGTCAGGCTTTGCTCTGCCAGCAGCGTTTCCTCTTTGTTGCAGGTACACCATTGTTAATGAGATCAACAAGGTGGACCTGGGAGAAGTCTCTGTCTTTGTTTACTTTATCATGAAGCTTTCCCGGCTGGAAGGAGGAACATCCTACGTGGGATTCCATGGAGGTGGGTGTGCCCATCTGTCCCTCCTCACTCTTCAGCTGCCTTCAGGCAATCATTTCTCTTGCTCACTTTCCTTTAAGTGCTGAAAATCTGGACTCAGTGTGTCCTGTGGTTTGTCAGAGCTGCTTCCCTGCCCCACAGGACTGCCCAGGGGATCAGTGCCTGGCAGTCCTGGGTGAGAGCACCTTGCCTTGCCTGCTGACAGACAGCGGGACAGCAGCACACAGCCACGAGGGTAACTCTGGGGGTGGGTTGTCCTCCAGCAGCTCTGGAGCAGGTGCTGATGTGTTCTGCTCCCAGCAGCAAGGTTCCTCTGGGTCTGGGGGCTGCTGAGAGCCTCAGAACCTTGGAACTGTCAGGCAGGGACACATGCAGCAGCGGGTTCTGAGGGCATTGTGCCTTCCCCTCCTACAGCAGGAGGTGAGAGTTGGTTACTCTGCACGTTAACCCCACAGGTGCTGGCAGGTGGTTCTGGGGAAGCTCTTCTGGAAGAACGAGCTGCAGGCTGGGAATGATTCCTTGTTGTTCTCTGCCTGTAGGGCTGTGGCAGTCGGTGCACATAGACGACCTCCGCAGATCCACGGACATGACCTCTGACTTGACAGCCCTGCAGAACCTCACCATCAGCCAGGTGTTCTCTGAGGATCCAGGTGGAGCCAAAGGTGAGCTGTGTGCTGGGGAGAAGGGGAGCTGTGGTCCCAGACTGGGTACGACAGGAACTGATGCCTGGCACAACGTGTCTGATGACTTTCTCTGCTCAGCACCTGGTTTTGGGGGGGTCACCGCATGGCTCCCGACTTGTATTTGTATTTAATTCATAACTACAACTTTAGGTCATCAAGCAAGTTAATCTGGTATTTTTCCCTTTTTCTTTTGACAAAAATGTGGCATTTGCACTGCTCAGCAGCCTGAGTGCCCTGTCCCAGCACAGGAGGCAGCAGATGCTGCATGGCAGAGACCACTGACAAAGGTCTTTCTTTCCACTCAGCTTTTTCTTAATCCTTTTCCTTTCACCACAGTGCCTGACAGGAGTCAGGGAGAGCTTAAGGCATTAGCTCAGTGTCACATTTCTTCCAGTTCTTGCTGCATGAAGCCTGACAGCCCGAGCAGCTGTGGCTGTGCTTGAGAGGTGAATCTCAGCTACTCGTGCAGGTGCTGATGATATCAGTCATCTCTGACAGGTGTTCTGCTGCTCTGGGATGCAGTTGCCAAAATAAACTCTCATCTGACTGATGCAGGAGAGCACTGCTGCTTTCTAATAAAAATTCTACCCCTTAGCTGCAGCTCTGCCTGCGAATGGAGAAGCACAGCAGGAGGAGGTGGAGGGTGGAACACCAGTGCCAGGAGCAGAGCACCATGAGGTCAGTCCAGAATCCATTTGTCTGCCTCTCATCTGTCATTGTGGCTCTCTGCTCTGCCACCCATGGGTGCTACACACCTTTTGTGTCTCCTTTCACTTGAAACCTATCAGCAATATTTGCATCATGAATGTTACTGATCAGACACAAATTCCTCCTCCCCACTGCCCAGTCAAAATCAGCATCACTAAAGAAATAAACCATTCTAAGGACCCTATAATTCCTTAGTCATTTCATTCTTCTGATTTTTAAAAATCAGCTGTAAGAGTTTCTGTTGCCGTTCTCCCTCTGGAGGTGGGAGCTGTGGTCCTGAGCCTCGCTGCAGCTGTGTGTGCTCTGAGGTGTGAGCTTGCAGCTGGCTGAGGGCCTGGCTGTGCTGCAGCCACATTCACCCTGCCTCGTGTGCCCCGACAGCCTCAGCTGGACATGCCTGGCACCAGGGACATGGAGCATTGCCCAGGAAGGGCAGGTTTTCCCTGGTCACTGTGATTATTTCCACTCCTTTCCTCAAACTGCTGAACCTTTCCCCTGCAGGAATCTTACCTCAGTACAGATGCTGTGTCACGGGCCGGTTTGAAAGGGCCACAGAAGTTGCATCGTGTTCTTGACAGCAAAAGCACTGGGAATTGCAGCCTGAGATGAGGGAAGCTGGGAGCGGGGATGCCAGGCTACGGGCCCTTCTGAGGGAGCACTGTGACCCTTACGAGAGGGCTGTGCTGGGGACAGGAGGGGCACTCTGAGGGGGAATCACCTCGTTTTCCTGGGCAGGGTGAGATCCTGGACACCACTGTGCTGCTGAGGACCTGTGTGCAGAGCGCTGTGGGGATGCTGCGGGACCAGAACGAAGACCTGAGTCGGAGCAGGAAGAGAATTAAGATTCTCCTTGGCCTTTTCTCCAAGGAGGATGAGCTGAAAGGTGTGTGCTGCAGGGAGTGTTCCTGGGCATCTGGGGACCACCAAAACATGTCAGTCAGGTCGCTGGGAACCCAAAGGCGCTTGCTGTGGTGCACACAAGGGGGATCTCCCAAGAATGTGTCTGTGTTCCAGTCTGTTGGTGGATGTAGGGCTCTTCCTGCTGTTGAAGTGGTGGCTTTTTCTCTGGCTGTGCTGACTGGTTTTTCCCCAGTTGGCCAATTATTGAAACAACTGTCAAATGCTGTGCTTGGTGTGATATTTGGGTACAAGCTAATAGAAGAGAAAATACAAGTTCCCTGTTGTTTTGTAGCCTCTTTCCTGAAGATAACCAAGGCTCGTCTCTCCAGCCTGTTGAAGAAGCAAGAAGAAAATTCCCTTCACCCAAAAAACTGGGTGCTTCGGGAGGCTTCCAACCTCAGTGCTCTGCAGGAGGCAGGTACCTTCAGGTGAGGACAGAGCACTGCCTTGTCACCTGCAGCCTTCCGGGGAGAGCCTGCAAGTGGCACCTGTGCAGCAGAGACAGCTTTGTGTAATCTGAGTATTTGCAGTGTCAGTCTCCAGTCTGTGCTGGAAACTCTCTGAAGGCAATTTTAGCCTCTCCTGGGGGAGGGTGACTTAGAGCTGAAGGGGCTGTACTGGGACACGAATGCACAAGTGCTTGAGGAGAGCAGTGGGAGTACAGGTGAGCCAGGAGTGAGAGAAGTGCAGGGTTTTTTTGTTGGTGGTATTTTTTACCACCATAAAGGCAGGGTTAGGATTCTATCACATGCAAATGTCAGCAGTTACTCAGGACAGTCACCTCCTGCTTTGCTGATGTCGTTGCTCACAGGTTTCTCCATCTCTTTCTCCCCAAAGGCACACCCTGTGGAAGCGAGTCCAGAAGGTGGTCACTCCCTTCCTGGCTCTCCTGATTGCTGTCATAGACAGGAATGGCAACCTGGAGCTGCTGGCCAGGCCGGCAGCAGAGTGTGTGACAAAGCTGTGGATGTTCATCTTCAGCAACACCAAACTCCTGAGTGTCCCTGCCAGCGTGGGGAAGAACAGGTGAGCCCGGGGGGAGCAGCAGGAGGGCTGGGCTGGGCTGGGCTGGGCTGGGCTGGGCTGGCAGCACTGGGAGCAGCAGGAGGGCTGGGCTGGGCTGGGCTGGCAGCTCTGGGAGCAGCAGGAGGGCTGGGCTGGGCTGGGCTGGGCTGGGCTGGGCTGGGCTGGCAGCACTGGGAGCAGCCCAGCACTGGCTCTAGCCCCCAGTGGCAGAGGGATGCTGTTTGTTGGCTGCTCCATGAGGGCAGCAGGGCACTGCTCGCTGAGCTCAGTCTGTTCTTCCTGCCTGCCCTCCAGTGCTCCTGGGCTTTGCTCCCTGGCCCTTGGCATGGTCCCCCTCCTTAGCCAGCCCCTGCAGCCGTGTCCTGCCAGCACGGCCTGCCCAGGGAATGCTGGCTGAGGAAGGGCCAGTGCTCCACAGCTGGCAGGGTGAGCGGTGTCAGAGTCCTGCCGTTCCCTCCCCTTCTAGGGCTCATTTGCTTTCTGCAGCCTCTTGCCTGTGCTGTCTGAACTGTGCCTCCCAGACAAAAGCCTGGTGCATTAATGACCTTTTAACCCCGCCCCAGCCCTCAGCCAGAGATAATCCTGGTGCAGAACAACATGATGGTATCTGCTGATGCTGGGAATGAGATGCCCTTCAGCTGGAGGATCAAGGAGTACCTGGAAGAGATGTGGTTGGAGGCTCAGTACATCCAAAACACTGAAGGTGAGAGCCTGGCTTGAGCATCTCTATCCACTGCCCTTTGAGCTCTGGTTTGTCACTGCTGTGCCCCTCCTGTCACCTTCAGTCCCTGTGTGCTCCTGTGAGCCAGCAGAGCTCTGTGCAGGCAGCTTTTCTTTGTGCTTCTCATCATTCTTCTCACCTATTCTGTGCCCTTGCATTCAAAATGCTGTGGAGATGCCAAGAGTTAATGACAAGGTGAGATTCCAGAAATAAGACACTGGTGCTGGGCTGCCAAGGCCTGGCCTGGGTCCCTTCTTACTGCCCTGGATGAGGGGAGTGCTGGATGCATCAGTGATTAATTAGGTGTCAGTGTCTCTAGGATAGACGCTGTGTCAAAGCCAGCTTCCTCCCAGTATCCAGCTTCTCTCTGCATTCTCATTTTCCAGGCCACGCTGAGAAGTTTGTGGATTACTTCCAGAAAACTGCCCTGGGAAAATTCCTCTCTGCTCTGACTGAGGAAGAAAGGCAGATGCTCTTCCAGTGCTACATCACAGATTTTATTGTCTTGACCATCAGTGTGTCCTCCCAGGAGGAGCTGCAGGTCAGTGTCTGGAACAGTTGCTGGAAATCCTTTGGATGGGGGAGAGGAGCACGATGCCTTTGAATGTGCCCTTCAGAATCAGTCCTGCTGTGGAGAAAATGCCCCTCTGAGACAGCCCAGCAGCAGGGGAACCCCGAGCAGATCACTGGGCACTGGCTGCTGGGCTTACTCAGACCTTACTCAGAAAAGCAGCACCTTAAATTGGCACATTTAGGGCTGTCTTTGTAGGGAGGCGATCCTTGTCTTTGAGAGAATATTGCCAGGATTTCCAGTACAAAATGAGTTATAAAAGTCCTTTCTTACCTTTGGGTTTCACTGTTTCCCACCCCTGCAGTGTCTGCGCGTGGCGTTCGTGTCCTGCATTGACGAGTGGGTGGCAGAGTCCCCCTGGAGAGAGGAGCTGGTGCCCTCCCTGCCCTGGGCCCACCTGGCGTACAACCGCTTCAAGAGCCGCCTGCAGAACTTCTCCAGGATCCTGGCTGTGCACCCCCGAGTGACTGGCTACCTCCTGAAGGAGGAAGGACGTAGAATTCCACGCCCAGAGATGGTAGAGTCACTCGCAGGCATTTTGTGCTCCTCAGCCCTGGCAGGGAGCTCTGTCTGCACTGAATTAGCTGCTGTTCAGTCTCTTTTGGATTTCAGCGACAGCAGAGGGGGAAGCACGGGCTCAGGTTCCTCAGAACTGGGATGATCTGCTGTCTTGTTATTGCTAACAGCGGGTTTTAAAACAGTTTGCCCTGCTTTTGCATTAGTCAGTACGACATGCTAGCGAGCCGAGCCACAAACATGAGACTTGCAGAGCTTGAAATAATCAAGTAGGACACTATTCAGTAGAACATGTGCTGCAGCAAACCAGACTGAGAGCCCGAGGTCTATAAACAATTCTGAAATGCAGCTGCAGTGTTACCCTTGGCCCTGTGTGTGTGCAGGTCCTGGACGTGCTGGCTGCAATGGTGTGTGCTGAGGAGCTGGAGAACCAGGTGCAGACAGCCCCTGCCGAGCTCTGGCTGCAGAGAGTGAAGAACCTTCACATGCCCATTGAATTCCTGTGCAAAGAGGAGGGTGCCCAGCGCAGGGGGAGTCGGTGCCATCAGCTGCTGAGGGAACTCAGGTGGGTACCAAGCTCTGCTCCCTGGGGCATCGGAGCAGCCTGAAGCTGTTCTGGTGCTGCTTTTCTCAGGCTTTGCAAACCTTTCCAGGTTCCTGCTGGGCTCAATTACATGCCAGGCAGCAGGAACTGCATTTTTTTTCCCCTCATCTCCTGTAGATTCTCTCTCTAAATCTGGCAGTATCATCTGGTGCATTCCATCTGGGTTCAGGGGTTATTTAAAACTCTCCTCAGGTTCCTGTTAAGCAGCAGCATCTCCCCACTTCATCCTCTGTGCATAAAGACTCAAGAGATGGGGAATTTTGCTGCATCTTGTTTTTTTGAAGAAAGCCCAGAGTGCTACCCCAGTTTCCCACAGACCTTGTTTAGTTTATTTGAAGAAAGTGTAGCTAATTGTGATTGGTATTTTTTAAATTACTATTTTGACATGGAAGTTAGAGGTGTGAGAAGGTGCGTGCAGTGGTGCTGGTCCTGCTGCAGTGCTACGTCCAGGCCAGGCCCCTGTGCTCTGAGCCCCTGGGTTAAGTGCTGGAATGTGTTCTGTCCTTGACAAAAATCCCTTTGGAAAACCAAAGAGCGAGTGTCATGGTTTGACAGCAAAGCAAGTGAGAAGTGCAGGAGTGCTGCGGAGGGGAGCACGAGCAGCAGTGAGATCAGCGGCTGGCCTGGTTGCAGTGCCACTCCTGCTGCCAGCTGCCCCTGTTGATGCTGCTCTCCTCCCCCAGGGCCTGCTGGAGCCGGGTGTTTGCCATGGCGCTCTTCGTGGAACACGTCCTGCTCGGCGTCCGCGCCGCCATGCCGGAGTTCGAGGGTTTAGTGAGGAAATACACTCTGCTTCTTGCCAAGGTGAGCAACGCTGTGATTTCACCTCTTCCCTCTTCGCTTCTGCTGATCCAGGGAGTTTTGGTCTCAGGTGTTAGAGCTGAGTCACTGGGCTTTGTCCTTTCCCTCCGCAGTGTTTCCAGCACGATTCAGACATGAAGTCTCATCCCACCTTTGCTGCAGTGATGACGGTGCTGTGCCGGTGCAAGGAGGAGGTCAGCAGCAGGCTCTACAGGTACTGCCACTGGGACAGGCCGCAGGGGCCAGCAGGGACATTTCTGGCAGTGCTGCACGGGCTGGAGTGAAAGCCAAAGGAAGAGCAATACCCCCGTTTGGTTCTGCACCCTGGGCAGAGCAGTGAGCCAGCCTGTCTTGCATTGCCTGCTCGGTCCGGCTGCAGCTGAACATCTTGTTCAAGGCTTCTGGGGAGGCAGCATGGAAGCAGCTGTGTTCACTGCTGTTCCTGGCTTACAGGCATGGTCTGGAGCCGTGTCCCATCTGCCTGGGAGAGCCGAAGGACCCCGTCTGCCTGCCCTGCAACCACGTGTTCTGCCACAAGTGCATCAGCCTGTGGCTGGTGCCGGCACAGATGCACTGTCCCTACTGCAGGGTTGCCATGGATGATGTGGAGTTAACTGTCTCCGAGGAGCTCAGGTACTCCAGCCACCCTCTCCAAGGTGGGAGCGTTCGCTGGGGAGGGTTTGTGAGGAAATTCTCAACTCTGAGGTTGTCAACGTGAGTGGAGTAGGGGGAAATCTGCTTCACTCCCTCTGGAACTGAACAGGTCCTGTCTGTTCTGTTGCTTCAAAAGAAGGGGAAAGCTGCCTTGGCCTCTGTAAAAACCTGCAAATCACAGAATCATAGAATGGTTTGAAGGGTTGGAAGGGACCTTATCTCTCTCTCCGCGGGGAAGGTGGAAAAGTATCTCCCTTTGGTGACTTTTGCCTGTATGTGCTTGATTCCTCTGTGGTTGAAGTGGTTCTGTGTTTGCTTGTGCCCTTCCCAGAGCTGCCATAGCCAAGAACGCCCTGCTCCGGCAGAGGTGCAATAACTTCTTCATAGACGTGGTCACCACCATGTGCTTCAAGGACAACGAGCCCCCTGACCCCGAGGTGATCCAGAGCCTCCTGAATCTGCTGTTTGTTCACAGAAGCCTCGTGAATGATTCAGGTGAGCTCCCTTCACCCTGACACTCAATTCTCACGGAGCTGAATCTGTCACCACCTTCTCCCACCCGCCAAACCTGTCCTTCCCTTATCCCCACAGATCACCCTGCCGTCCACACAAAATTCCTGTCCCCGTTTAATGATGAGGTGGATGAAACTCCCATCATCCGCTCTGTGATGCTGAAGCTGCTCCTGAAGTACAGGTGAGCTGAAGGGGGTTAGGCCAGGGCCTGGTTCTGCTCTGTTCCTCATCAAACCGATCCAACTGTTCTCCTCACCTCCATGAGCTCCACTGAATTTTGAATCCTTGCAGGTGGATTTCGTCCCTTTGCATTAGTCATGCAACTTGGCTGGCTTGCGTGGAGCTTGTGGTGCAGTGTGAGCAGCCTGTGCAAGGTTTACCTGGCTGTTCCTCACTAACCCCACGCTGAGGGTGGATGCCTGGGTGCTGGAAGGTGGCTGAGTAGTGGCTCTGATCTAGGTCAGCAAAGCAAAACTCCTCATTCACGGAGACCTAATCAGGACTGATCTTGTGTCTGCTCCACAGACCTCCCATTCCCACAGCTCTCCCAGCTCCCTTTGCGGGCAGGGCACAAAATTCCCTTCTCAGGTGTGACCACCTAAACCAGTTGTTCAAACACATCAGGTGCCCTCTGCCCTGGAAATGCTCACTGAGCCTGGCTTGGGCTCTGAAGTCAAATGTCACCTGCAGAAAATGGCACAGCAGCTTTTCCATCTCGCAGCTGGATCCAGAGTGACCCCGCGTGCCACACGGCCACCTCTGGTAGCTCTGCTGGGATTTGAGCAGGAGCAGTCCTGTCAGCATGGCAGCTGTGTAAGGGGGTCTCTCTCTCTCTCTCTCTCTCTCCTGTAGCTTCGATGAAGTGAAAGATGATGTGCAGCGTTACCTGTCCCAGGTGGAGCACAACGAGCTCCTGGAGAAAAATGACAAAAAAGAGCTCTACTTGCTTTTTGTCAACTGCTTGGAGGTAAGAGCTGGGCCATGAAACTGTTGCAGGAGTTAAAAAAAGCGAAGAATAGAAATTCTTCTGCCTAAAATGAGGCACGCTTCTTGTGGACATAACTAGCTTTTTGACTAGAAAGCCCAAAAGGAAGTTGATCTCAAATCACCTGGTCAGAACCTGCTCTCAGCACGAGCCTTGCTTTCAAGGAAAGGTTTGTGTATCTTTGCAGTGTTACATAAATTCTTTCCCTTGGACACATGTCTGAGTGTTAAGACTCCAGCACAGGAGTGCAGCGAGCAGGGCCTTTCCCATCGCAGTAGCCCACTGCTGAACTGCCCTCTTGTCTCCACAGACACTTCAATCATCGTGCAGGACTTAAACTATTATGCCTTTTGGATTGTTCCGTTTCCTCCCCTTGCATAACTTGCAGGGCTTTGGACAACCTGAAACAAATGTGACAGCAGGGGAGAGGTGTCATTACTTAGTTTTTTTTAAAGGGACTTTGTAGTTAAACTCACCATTTGTGTTCTTGCTGAGGGACAGACAGGTAGAGCTTGGCATCTTGGAACATGGAACGTGTGTCCTTCACAGCCTGCTCACGGCTCTTGCTCAGCTCCAAGCTTGGGGAACGTGGGACAGCTGGGGCACGTCCTGAAAATGGTGTTTGGTGACGTGGCAGAGGTTTATGATGCGAGGAGCAGCGGGCTGGAGGCTGCAGGGATGGCAGCTGTGCTCGGGGCAGGGCGGGTGCCCTGGGGACACAGGGCTGGCTCGGTGAGGCGGCTCTGCCGCTCACCAGTGTTCCCGCCTCTCTCTAGGATTCCATGTGTGAAAAGTCTGAGGACAGCCTGGGGTACGAGCACAGAAACAGTCTGCCTGAGGACAGGTTTCCAGAGAACTATCTCCCGGCGAGCAGCAGAGAGGCTCCTCAGGAATCCTCCGTGGAATACCTGCAGGCCGTGGCCGCGGCGCGCCTGTACCTGAGCAGGGCTGCAGAGCTGATCTTCGAGCTGCAGCAGCACGAGAGTGAGTGTGGTTGTTCTGCTGTTGGCTGGAAATGCTGGATGCAGAGCAGAGACAGCAGGGCAGGTGGGCTGAGTCCAGGCAGTGCCCTGTGCTCTGCTAGGACCTGTTTTGGTGCGTGGCCAAGAATGAGAGCAGCAAGTCCCTCTTTCCTTGGGAGTGTCAGTCAGTGTCTGTCCCCTGTACCGGGTGTTAGTAGCTGCTAGCAAGGCTGTGCTGGTGACCCCAGTGCAGCTGCATGGCAGTTACACCTGTGGAAGGAGATTTATTTTATCCTCCTGGTGCTAACAGTGAGATTTATTTAGAGCCCACTAAATTGAACTTTAAAACATAAATGCTGCTTCAGACTCAGGACTGCTGTAAGGCTTATTGTTTTATATGAATGAGAGCTCTGCGCTGCTAGAAGGGATTAAGAGTTTATATCAAAGAGTTTATATCTTCCCTGTCAAAGAAATGAATCATTGTCTGAAATCTGGCTGAGGAGATGCTCCAGACAACACTTGAGGAAGGGAGGGCTCTGAAGTTCTCCTGTGTAATTACACAGTACTAATAAAGGGACTTGGTGCTACAGCTAGTGCAGACAGTGAAGTTTTACAAGGTGGGATGTGCTTTTGCCTCTTTTTTTTTTTAAACCTCCTTTTTCTCCTCCAGAGCCAGAGCAGATGAAGGAGAAGCAGCATTACCTGAAGAATGTGGAAAAGTTCTGCAGCCTTGCCAGGAACGACTGGCACCGTGTGTACCTGGTCAGGAGGATTGCCAGCCAGCACGGGCTGGAATTTGCTCAGAAGTTGGTCACAGAGCCACGGTTCAGCTGGGTGTTCCCAGCAGAAATTCTGCAACAGGTAGAGAAGAGGCATCTCCTGGGGATGGTTCTGGTCTCCTCTTTGACTTCACTTTGTGCTGCTTTCGGGTGTTCCTACTGTTGTGTGGCTCTTGGGGGACGGGCCACAGTGGCAGTGGTTGGGAAGGTGACTTGTCCTGAGTCTGGTGAACGGCGTCTCTCCTGCAGCACCTTTGGGAGGCCGTGTCTGCTGCTGGTGCTCTGGGGAGGCTGAAATGCCCCAGTTCTTGGGAGGAAGAGGAGATTCTGCCTCCTCCAGCTGGGTTATTGTCCCCAGCGCTCTGCATGGCCGTTCCCTTGGCAGGTCCAGCACGGCCAGTCCAACCACATCGACCGGTACCTGGTGTGTGGGGAGCGGTACCGGGCCCTGCGCGACGCCGTGGGACGAGCCATGATCGAGGGCACGGCCCAGGGGCTGCTCGAGGCCGAGAAGGTACAGCCCGGTCCTCCCTCCAGAGCCCTTCTGGGCCCGTTCCTCACCAGAGCCCTGCTGGGGTTTGGCTGGCTGCAGCTCGGTGTCCCCGTGGGCAGTGCCTGCTCCCACCGCGGCACCTGGGCGCCTTTGCTGGGAGGTCACTGTGGCTTGTGCTCAAGCACACGTTTTCTTTACTTTCCCACCTGCATATCCCATCACTGCAGCTGGGACAGCTCTGGCCTGTCCCCTGCCACATCCTTGGTTCTTCTCCAGGCCTCCAGCGGCTCCCCAGCTCTGGAATCTGCCCACCTGCTCCTGGCCATCTTCCGAGAGGTCACTGCCCTGTACGGTGCCGGGGATCCAAGCCTTCATCCCAAGCAGCAGGTAGGACACTCCCCTTTGGGAGCTTGTGACAAACCTGCTTCATGGGCAGGGATGAAGGGGCCCTGAGTCAGTGGTGCAGGAGCCTTTGCTGCTGCGCCCCAGCCAGGGCGATGGCCCGAGCTGAGCACTCTGGGGAGGATTTCAAAGCAGGGTAACCCAGCGTGGGAAGCAGCTGGCAGTTCTCTTCGCTTGGCTGGCCAGTATCCTGCTGGCTTCAGCTCTTCCAAATGTGTGCTTTCAGCAAACAGAGGCGATGGCTCAGTTCATCCAGAGCTCCCAAGTGCTGAACTCCCCCGAGCTGCAGCAGTTTGCAGATGCCCTGGTGAGGAACGGCCTGCCCGTGCTGGCTGTGGGGCCGCGGGGCTGCAGCCAGCACGGAGCGCTGGTGGAGATGGCCGTGCACGTGGCTGCTGTCCTGCTCTGCGGGCTCAGCCCCGTCCTGCAGCCCCTCAGGAACCTGGCCTTCCAGCCACACACCATGCAGGTAAGGACACAGAGCTCACGTGCACTTCAGCACATCCCTGGTTCTTGCCTGTGTCTGCTGGATCCTCTGCTGGACCATTCTCAATAGCAATGCTCCAGCTCGATGTTTGAGCTGTGAAATACTGGGGGGTGATTATTTCAGTGCTGTTGGGGTTAATTAGCACAACAACAAGCTCTGGCCTGGTACCTTTTCAAGGTACCTCTGCACCCTGAGCAGTGTGAAGCAAATAGCTTTGCTGACACTTGGGTGAGCGAGGCTGAAAGCTGCTGGCAGGTCTCACTGCTGAGCTGCCTGCTCACAGAGCACTGGCTCCTGAGCCAGGCGGGAGGGAGCTGCTGCTCTGCTACTCCTGGCTAGCCAAGGGGTAAGGAGATGTGCTGGTACGCACCAGGGTGCGTCAGGAATGCGGTGCAGGGTGTCTGGAGAGTGCACGTGCAAGTCTTAACAATACTGACAGTTCTAAGAGTGGATTTTCAAAGGTGAATTTGAAAATCTGCATCTGCGTCACCTGCCTGACCTCTGCTTTCAGATGTCTGTTCCCCAGTGTGAACAGAGAACCAGTGAGTGGCTGCTACAGGAAAGAGCTGATTTAAAGATCCATTTGTGACTGTTCTCCCCTTTCCCTCCTCAGCACTCTTTTCTGCCCACCATGCCTGAGGACATCACGGCTCAGGCGAGGCACTGGCAGGGAACGGCCACTCTGCACTGGTATGGTGAGTGCTGCTGGCTGCCTGGGGAAGGGATTCCTTGGGTTTGGGACAAACACACTCCTCAGCACGAGTTACCCTTGGTAAATCCAGGTTTGCAGTGACAGCTTGTGTGGGTGATGCACCAAAGGACATCCAGCGCTGTTTAGTCTGCAGCTGCTCACAGAGCTTGAGGGGGTACAAGGGCAACAGGAACAGGGTGTGAGAGGAGATCTCTGCTGCCTTCCTGGCCAGCTTTGTCTCTGCTTCCCACAGCTGGACCTTCCTGCAGCTGGGAATGGGGGCTGGGAGCATTCCTGCACTCGGCAGCAGAATCTGTCAGGCTTTGAGTCCTTGTTTCTCAAGGAGAAGCAGCACTGGAAAATGTCTTGGCTTCCTCTGTGGGCCTGTCAGTCCTTTGGGCTTTTGATTAGATCTTGAAGCATATTTCTTGCTCCAGGATGATGATCCCAATGAAAGGGAATAACAGGGGCTTTATAAACCTGTCTTAGAATACTGTCCTGTTTGTTTCTCTTCTGACAGAATGTCCCAATGGCCACCCCTGCACTGTGGGAGAGGTAAGAATTTGGGACTGGTGGATATTTAAGCAGACAAAATTTTCAACAGTAAACTGTTTTATTTTGTTTACTGGTTTTAAGGTTCTGATGCACAGAGTTCCACTTCTAAACTCGGTATTATTGATCGTTTTATCATTGTGATGTAAAATTTAGAATACCCCTAAGATTTATACCATAAATTAGGAAACATCAGGCAGAGGCCCAGTTTGTAGCAGGGCTTGAATTAACCACTTACAGCTTGGATTTTTGTCTCCTTCCTTCTCTGCTGGAGAAGCTGCTGCTCTGGAATTCAGCGTTCTCCTTTTGCTTTTCCCAGTGTGGCCTCCCCATGGAAAGGAGCCTCTGTCCCGACTGCCGTGCACCCATTGGAGGCACCAACCACAGACCCGTGGAGGGCTTCAGGCAGTCCGGGTATGCTTTGCTTCAATACCTCTGCAGTGCCAAATGATGTAGGGCTTGTCTGTGGTGCCTTCACAGGCCAGGGGTACCAACCACTTCACGCTGCTCTCTGGAAGGTGTTAGGAAGGGATGTCCAAGTGAGAGTAATCGGGCAGCAAAACCACAGAAATTCGCTTTTCTGTGTACAAAACCAACTGGAAGCTGTCACTCCCCTGTGGCACTTTGAATTGTCAGCTTTTACAGCATTCAAAGACACGATGGGTCAAAAAGACGTTGCTGGGTATCAGAGATGTCTTGTGTGGTTTTTGTCAAGGCAAAAAAAAATACCATGTGTACACTTTCCTGCAGGAATCGTGAAGACAGAACTCAAACTGGCCACGTCCTTGGAGCTGTTGAGCAGAGAAGAGCCCTGGGAGTGTCTGACCGGGGCGTGTCCCCCATGGTGTTTGTGCTGCTCCGTTTGCTCACACACCTGTCCATGCTGCTGGGAGCCTCCAGAGCCCCTCAGGTACCTTCCAAAAATGCTTCCAGGTGGTCACACAAAATGTAGGGAAACCTTCGTATGCTGCTGGTCCTTTTCATCATCTTGCCAAGTGACCAGGGCAGGCTGTCAAGATGCAAGACCCAAATTCCCTCCCTCCTTGCCCAGGACGGATTTTGGTTAATTCCTGCACTTCCATGCCGGCACATCCACCCACCCCTGCCTTGATGGGCCCGGGTGCCTGGCAGGACTGAGCTCTGTGTGCCTTGCACTTCCCTGGATGTTTTTGGCCGTGCTCAACTCTTGCTTTTGTTGTCTTTAGTCCCTGGGAAGCATGATCAAGCCGACAGTGGTTGATGTGGTGGGCTTCCTGCAGCGGCACGTCCAGGAGGACTTGGCACAGCTGACAAGGATTGTGGGGAAGAGTGTGGATGATGCTATCAACATCCTGCACCTCGTGCTCAGCAGCCTCCTGCAGGCCCCCCAGCAGCAGCCAGGCCAGTGTAAGAAAAGCCACCTTCCCTGTCACACCTGGGGCTGGATTTGAAGGGCTGTGGCCGTGCAGCCACTTTGCTGATAAACCACTTCCAACAGCAGCAGCTGAGCTGAAGAGGAAAATAGAGAGTTTGAAGCTTGTTTCTTAGTGTAGGGAGGGAAGATTTTTTGGCTGTTTGCTTCTTTCAGTCCGAGTACGTGGGGTTTGCAAGGTTTGGTGCAGTCAATAACTCTGAAAATGAATTATTGACAAAATAACGTCATGACAGATGGGCAGAGCTTCCAGCTCCCGAGCAGGGCTGCTGCTCCCTGCACAGCAGCTCGTGCTGCGTGCAGTCTGTGTTGTGTGCTGCCTCTCAGTGACTCCCAGAAGCTCTTTGGGAGCAGAGGGATGGCAGAGCGGGGTTCATGGTGAGATCTGGAGTCACTGTGGCACAGAGGGATTTATGTGTAAATACTGACTGGGACAGCACCAGTCAGTATTCCAAGCTTCAGTCTGTCGTTGGTCATGGTCTGACCTTGGACAAGCTGTTCAGTCTTTCTGGGATTACACAGGAGTTGTATAAATGTCCCCATCATTCCCATGAATGACTGGCTGAAACTCCTGGAAACCCAGATCAGTGTGTGGGGTTTGGGTGTCACTCTCCAGCTGGACCAGGATAACTTCTAGGACCTGTGGATCTGTGCTTTCTTTTCACTGAAATATTGCAGATGTAAGAGGTGAAATCTTCCTGTTGCAGGGCTGGTGCAGTTTGATGATGTTCTCTCCACCAAACAGAAGAGAAACAACTGGGAAGAAATTGTTGCAAACACAATTATTGTTCCTGAATTGAAGGTGAGGAATCTGCTGTACAGAGTCAGGAGCTGAGCAGTTCAAAATCCACTGGAAGTATGACGTGCTGTGATATCTGTGCTACACTTTCCACCTGGCTGCTCCTAAAGCCAGCCCATCCTTGGCACAGGTGCAGGTTAAGGATCAGCTGCCTTTATTCTGCCTGGGGAAATGGGAGTCTGAGACTGGGGTTGTTCTGGGATGATTTTGTACAGCTGGAAAAGCAGAAATGGCTTTGCTCAGTTGAAAGTTGAAGGTATTTCAAGATATCTTTTTTTTTTTAATGCAGGATTTGGATAAAAAGCTTCTGAAGCTGAACCGACAGATACAAGAGGATGAGAGAATCTCTTCCAACCCCATAGTGAAAATAGTGTATGGGGACCCAGCTGCGTTCCTGCCCCAGCTGCCAGGGGACAGCCACATCCACCACTCCAAGATGTGGAGCTGCCGCAGGAGGGTTTCGGTGGAGAACCTGGGCCACGTGGTGCAGCAGAAGAATGCCAAGGACACCGTGCCTCTCCTCTGGAAGTTCCTGCAGAAGGTGGGGGTGGCACAGGGGTGGGAGCCTGGCATGCTCAAAGATCAGAGCACAGAACCACGGGCTGGTTGGGGTGGGAAGGGACCTCCAGCCCTGGCTCAGGTCACCTGGAGCGATTGCCCAGGACTAAACCATGTTTGGATTATCCAGTTCCTTTATTCTCAGTACTCGCTATGCTCTTGGGAATGAACATGGAAAATATTGTTGTCTTTTCAACACTTAACAGGTAATTCCATAAAAGTATTCCCAACAGCCTTACCCACAGGTTCCCTTTCCTCTTCCAGGAAAAAGAGCTGAGGCTGGTGAAATTCCTACCAGAGATTCTGGCTCTGCAGAGAGACTTGGTGAAGCAGTTCCAGAACACAGCGGAGATCAAACACTGCTCCATCAGGGAATTCCTCAGGGAACCCCACTCAGGTGAGGAGACTCTGCCAAAGCCATAATTGATGAAACAGAAAATGCTGGATTGTCCAGTTGAAAGTGAAGGGGAAAACTCACATTTTCCTTTTAACTCTCATCCAAATGAACTGGAGACCTGGATATGGTTGGAAAAGTTACCAGATGACTTTAAAGGGAATTAAGTACAGGAGATTTTTTACCAGGGGTGGGAGCTCTGCACAGTGCAGCAGTGGTTTTGTTGGGGCATTTTAAGCTCAGCCCTAGAGCAGGGCATGCCTAAAGAGTGGAATAAACGTCCTCCCCTTCCTTTCATGAAGTTTGTGGCAACTCCTTCAATTGTATTTAAGTACAATTACCAATTTTTTTAAGTACTTGCGGAAAAGCACATAAAGGTCATGCAGAATCAGACTAAGGACCAATCCGTCCTTGTGGCCTGGGCCAGGAGCAGACAATAATGGAAAAATATTAACAAACTGAGCAAATTACTCTGTTTGATACCATCAGAAAGGTGTTTGGTATCTGTTCAGTCACTCGAGCAGTTGGAGCAGTTGCTTGGAGTTCAGCGGTGTGCTCTGAAGATCCTGGTATTGCAGAGTTTCACCAGGTGCAGGTGTTCATCTATTTATCTTTCTGTTGTTTCTCAGGTGTGATGAGAGACCTGTTAGAGAGAAGGGTGAACGTGTTTCTGTCTGTGTGGAACAAGCTGAGAAGCTCCCTGGACACCAATGGTGAGCAGCTTCTTTCCCAGCCCTGCTCCTCATTCTCAGTTCAGGTTCCTCCCATCAGTCATGCTAAGGCATGTCCTCAAAACTGAGCTTGTCTGTTGAATTTTAAGAATCTAGGTACAAGGGGAAGAATTTGTTTCCCTCCTGTAGTGTTCTCACCTGAACTTGTTTCCTGTCTCACCTGAACTTGTTCCCTTTCGTGCTTGCCCCCAAGGCCGAGCGAGAGCACGGCTTTTCTCGGGCTCTGTGCCTTCTCCTGCCCTGGCTCAGCCTGGGCTGGCTCTGGGCCTCCTCCAACGCTGCTGTCTGTATTTCAGGGGAAATCAAGCTGCCCAAAGGCTACTGCGATGCTGAGCTGAGCCCGGACAGCAAGCTGGAGGTGCTGCTGCCGCGGCGGCAGGGGCTGGGCCTGTGCTCCACGGCCCTGGCCAGTTACCTCATCGGGCTGCACAACGACTTCGTGCACTCCGTCAACAGGCACATCAAGGAGGATGACAGGTGTGCCGCTGCTCCGGGCTCTGCTGCGTTTCTGCTCCCACACCACCAGCCTTCCCTGCTCCAGAGAGGCCTCTCCCTCTGAGCAGAGCCCCTTTGCTCCCCGCAGGTACTTGATCAGCCCCTCGGAAGTGGCCGACCTGCACCTGATCAGTTACGAGGTTGAGAGAGACCTGATCCCCCTGATCCTGTCCAACTGCCAGTACAGCATGGAGAAGGGAGGGGAGACGCTGCAGGACTTCGATCTGGAGAGGATCCAGCAGCAAGTGATCAGCAAGTTCCTGCGGGGGAAGCCGCTCATCACGCTGACGGTAGCACGGGCAGGGGCTGTGCAGCCGGGAGGGCACTGGGGGCAGTTTTGCAGAGCTTCACCTCCATGGGTTTCTCTCCTGACAGGGAATCCCCACCCTGGTGTACAGACATGACCGGAACTACGAGCAGCTGTTCAGTGATGTCAGGAGCAAGCTGGGGCAGGTGGGTTTCTGCACTGCAGGAAGCAGGGAAGCATGAAATCCCTGATTTCCAAGGGTTTTCTGTCCTTGCCTCATCCATCCAAAGGCTTGCCTGCTGATTTCTCAGCATGCCTTGGGTCTGTGCAATCTGGCCTTGTGCTGTCAGTCAGGATTCACAAAGAAAACGGAGATGGTTCAGCATTTCAGTTTCCTGAATCTGGGGCTCTGATGTCTTCCATGACCTGAGCAATTTGAACAGAAAAAGGAATGGGTTAGGGTTAATGATATTAACTGTGACTTCGTGGTTTTCAGAGTGCTCTGCCCAGTTCTGTGATGAACATGATCAGTGGGGAGCTGCAGTCCTACAGTGACGTGTGTGATGCTCTGTCCCTCACTGAGATCACCCTGGGCTTCCTGGCCATGGCTGGGGAGAACGCTGAGATGCTGCTGACTGACTACATCGAACAAGTCCTGCAGATGGGGGATCAGACAAACCCTCACGTGCTGCAGGTGAGTCCTGAGGGCAAAGCTCAGATTCCCATAGGATAAAATCTGCCCTGGTTTATGCTAAATCCAGCCAGAGTGACCTTCAAGCCCAGTGTGTGTGACAGAGCCCTCTCACTTCCCCACTCCCTGTCGTGATATCAAAAACTGGATTATTGAAGGCAGATGGGGAAGGCTGAGAGGGCAGATGGGCTACACCCAGGCTAAGGGGCTGGATGAGCTCTGTGCTGAGCTCTCTCTGGGCAGGGCAGGCTGGGGACAGGCTCCAAGGACATCCCTCACAGCACAGATGTGCTTCTCTTGCAGGCCCTCAGGCGGTGCCAGCTCAGACACAGCACGGCCCTGTGGCAGCTCCTGTGTGCCCACAAATCTGAGCAGCTGCTGCGCCTCGGCAGGGTAGGAACCCCAGCCCCTCTGTGTGACCTGCTCTGCTCTGCTCTGCTCTGCCTGCAGCTGCTCAAATGTGGGTTTGGGTTTTTTTCTCCCCTCACTGCATTTTTAGGATCCTTTTGCAGACATCAGTCCCCACTACAATAAAGAGCTCACCCCAGAGCTTGCCAAGCTCCTGCACGCCTTCCTGGTCCACTCGAGGTTGGAAACCTTCCTGCAGGAGCTCCATGAAATGATCATCCTGAAGCTGAGACGTGTCCGAGCTGTGGAGGAATTCAGACCCGAGTGGAGGTAGGAGTTGTGCACCCAAACCCACCACAGCTGTTGTTAACTGGAGCTTCTCAGCCTCTCAGCCTGCCCAGGGGGCCCCCAGGTCCTTGGCACGTGCCTGTCCTGGGGGGCACAGCCCAGCCAGCAGCTCTGGGAGTGTCCACTTCCACCCCACAGCCTCTTTTGGGGACGCTGCTGGAACACACCAGAAGCTGCTGTCCATCAACACAAACACTTCCTGCAGGCACTTGGATATAATAATAATAATAATAAAAGCACAAACTCATTAAGGTTGGGAAAAAACTCCATGATCATCAAGCCCGGCGTTCAGGGATAGGCACATTTAGCTCTGCACAGGCACAGCTCGGCCCCAGAGCTCGGCCCCAGAGCTCAGCCGTGCCCTGCAGGGGCAGGCCCTGGGGCTCTGTGTGTCCAGCTGGCTGTTTAACCCTTCTCACCACACGTACACCTGTTAAACCGTGTGTGCTGAGTATTCTGGGTGGTGCCGTGCACTGAGATTGTGGCGCTTGTGGTTTGCTGTACCCCAGCTATTAATGCTACTCTGCTGTGTCTTCCAGCCTGAAGGAATCACTCTTGCCTTACCTTCATGCCAAGGACTCTGAACTAGCTGTGGAGCTGGAAGACACATTCCCAGATGAGATTCTTCTCTCTCACGCCACTGCTACCTGGAAAGCAGCTGCTCTCTTCAAGCGGGAGCACAGGGAAAGCTAGGGCAGGACACTGCCAGGGAATGTCGGTGCCACACCACCCGCGTCGGGGCTTTTGCAACTTTGGGCATTTGTTTGGGGTTTGTTGGTTGTTCTTTGGGTTTGGGGTGGTTGTTTACATGATGTGGAGAGGTGGCTGGGGACGAGGAGGGTGGCAGAGATGCAGCAGCTCCGTGTGAATCCTGCATCGCCAGAGCCCCAGAGCCACTGGAGGAACATGAAGGACTTTTTTATTTTACAAATCATGGTGCCGTCGTGCCGGGACGGGGATTTACGTTTCTCAGTCCGCGTTTCTCCTGCCGCCGCGGTGTCAGCACTGGGATGCAGGGCCGGCCCCTGCCCCGCACCTGCTCGCTCCGCCCGCGCTGCGGCGCGACCAGGAAGGAACAAGGGAGCCCTGACGGCCGGGGCTCCTTCCCTGCCTTAAGCCCGGCACGCCCGCCCTGCCCCGGGCCGGGCCCTGCTC
>WEIT01005223.1:118513-137194 GCA_013389985.1 Dryoscopus gambensis
GGCGTCTCGCAGGGAGCAGGTCCGGCTGAAGGCCGGCGTGGTGGAGGAGGACACCGAGGAGTGGCAGAAAGACGCCCATTTTACCGGGCTGGAGAGAGTGGGAGGTGTGGATTTGTCCTACATCAAGGGGGACGACAGCCGGGCCTGCGCCTCCCTGGTCGTGCTCAGCTTCCCGGCGCTCCAGGTACCGCGGGGAGCGGGGCTGCGTCCGGCCGGGCCGTAACCGCGGGGCTGTCGGGCAGCGGTACGTGGGATACTGGAAAGGAATCCTTCCCTGTGAGGGTGGGCAGGCCCTGGCACAGGGTGCCCAGAGCAGCTGAGGCTGCCCCTGGATCCCTGGCAGTGCCCCAGGCCAGGCTGGATGGGGCTGGGAGCCACCTGGGACAGTGCGAGGTGTCCCTGCCCACTCTAGGGGGTGGCAGTGGATGGGCTTTAAGGTCACTCCCGACCAAACCATTCCGTGATTCTGTGTGTGTTCAGCAACCTTCCAGCTGAGTGTTCCCTAGAAAGATAAACAGAAAAAAGTCTGTGTAAGGATTCAGCCAGAAGTTTAGGAAGGTGTGATACAAACAGCTCCCAAGTGCAGGAGTTTTGTAGGATGGCTGGGAACTCACCCAGCGTCCAGAGGCAGCTGCGGTGTCTGTGCAGGGGTGCCCGTGGGCACAGGGAGGTGTTTGTAGTCCCATGTGTGAGCTCTTGCTGGGAAACAGCTGATGATATGGGAAGTGACATAGGAAAGCTTTTCCAAACCCACCATGGATCTCACAGTCATTTTACTTGAACTAATAAAGCTTTTTGGTCTCTTTCCCAGCTTTCAAAATGATACAAAAATTATCTTTAACTGTAAAAGCTCTAACAAGCAGAGAAATAAAGTTTGATGCCGTCTGCGGGGATTTTAATGAGTTGAATCTCAAGTCCTGCTGAGATCTGCAGGGCAAGGCAGGAATCATTTTTTTGCGCTGCCTTACAGGGTTTCCTTTGGCCCGTCCCTGGGTTTAGGAGGGATGAGCAGAGGGGACATGAACCAGAGGAGGAGCCTCTGGAGCATGCAGGGCCTCTGGCAGCGTCCCGAGGCCGGGTGTGTGCCTGCCCCAGGTGCTGTACCAGGACTGCCGCATGGTGGCCGTCAGTGCCCCGTACGTGGCCGGGTTCTTGGCCTTCCGAGAGGTGCCTTTCCTGGTGGAAGCTGTGCAGAGACTGCAGCAGGAGGAGCCCCGGCTCCAGCCTCAGGTGCGGTGTGTTTCCCTTGTCCCGAGCTGGGGTGTCCTGGGTGCAGAATCCTGGGAGAACAGAGGCGTTCTCCCTCCGGAGCCTGAGCTGGTGGGGCAGGGTCGGAGCGGCGTTGGGGCGTCCGTTCCCTCTCCTTGGGGAGCTGGGATGTGCAGCTGAGAGCAGCCGGGCCTCCCGTGGCAGGGGGAGCCCCGCGGTGTGTGCAGGGCGCTGCCAGCCCCACGCTGCTGCTGCTGCTGCTGCTTCAGGGTCAGGAACAGGCACGCAGAGCCTTGCAGGGAGAGCTGAAGAACCAGGAGAGGTTTCCCCTTCCCCCCAGAGCCAGCATCCCTGGTTGCTCCGTGGAGTGCTCTCGGTGCCCAGGAAATAACATTTCTGCTTTGGCATTTTCAGGTGCTCCTGGTAGATGGGAATGGCCTGCTCCATCCCAGAGGTAGGCTGCTCCTGGAGAGCCCTGCTCCCCTGGCGCCTGTGCTGCTCCCTGGGGTTCCTGCTCCTGGTGCCCTGCGGTTACAGTGGCTGCTCGTTGGCAGGGTTTGGCACAGCCTGTCACCTCGGGGTGCTCACGGACCTGCCGTGCGTTGGAGTGGCCAAGAACCTCCTGCAGGTGGATGGCTTGGTCAGGGACGAGCTGCACAGGGAGCAGGTTGGGCCAGGCTGGGATTTAGTTCTGGTTTTCAATATCCCAAGGGAGTTTGGACACCGCTGTGTGCTAATGACCTGACTTGGTGTGTGTTTATGCCTAGGTCCGTTCCCTGCAGAGGTCAGGAGAGACATTCCCACTGACGGGCACTTCGGGGAAAGTCCTGGGCGTGGTAAGCTGGCGCTTGGCCACTGGTCACTCTGCACAGCGGGGCTGCCTCAGTGATCCCATCCAGGAGGGCAGGTGTGAGCAGGGACCAGCGACACTGCCGGCCCCTTCCTGACAGCTCAGGCGTTGTAGGGAGTTGGCAGCTCAGGTGTTGGGAGCATTCACGTCCGTGGCCGTGGCACTTGAGGTGCTCCCAGCACCCTGGATTGTGAGCCACAGTCTGGGAGAGGTGCCAGTTCCCTGGCAGCTTCCCGGGATCAGTCTGGGAGCGTCTGACGCAGAGCAGAGCGGGAACAGGCAGCTGTAAGACACTTCCTGTGTGTGCTGTCAGCCTGTACTGGCACATCTCCCTGCATCCCAGAGCAGCCTCAGGCGTTTGGGGAAGGGCCACGAGGGACAAACAGTCCCTGGAGGAGACACGGGGATGGAGAGCTTCAGGAAGGCTGGGAGCTGCAGGCACAGAGCCACCACCCCACCCGAGGGGTCTGGCTGGCTCCTAATTCCCCTGCCCCTCTGGGTGTGTTCGAGGGAGCCTCTTCAGTGCCTGATCCCTCCTTTCTGCCTGCCCAGGCGCTGCGGAGCCACAGCAACAGCTGCAAGCCCCTCTACGTCTCCGTGGGCCACCGGGTGAGCCTGGGCACGGCCGTGCGCCTCGTCAGGGCCTGCTGCCGCTTCCGCATCCCGGAGCCCATCCGGCAGGTACGGCCCTGCGGCTCGGGGCAGGCAGCGGTGTCTGCCGAGCCCCGGGGCTGTTCCAGAGCCTGTCTGCCCCTCTCTGCTGCTGACTCCCTCCTGCTGGGCTGTTCCCCCAGCCCGCGGTGGTGCTCGCTGGTCCTTCCAGGCCCCTTCTCCTGCCGCGGTGCCCGGCAGCGCTCCCAGCCCTGCCTGCAGACCCAGCCTGATTTCCTGCTTCCTCCCTGCAGGCAGCTCCTGTGGCGCTGGTGTTGATCCCCGGGAGCTGGGAATGCGGTTTTCGCGGGCGCTCGGAGCCCAGCGCAGCCCGCAGTGCTGCTCCTCCGGGCCCTTCCCGCTGCCGCACTCCGCGGAGCCGCCAGCCAGCAGGTGACAGCACTGCATCACTGTCACCGGGCTGCAGCTGCCGCCGAGGCTCAGCCTTGGCCGGTTAAAAATCGCGGCAGCTCTTAGGGAAAGGCTCTGGAGAAGCTTAAAGCCTTTGGGACTTCTGGCCTGGCAAGTGCTTCCCTTCTCCCCGAGGTCACTCTGCTGTTGGTGGCTCCACAGCCCAGAGCCAGGAGTGACCCCAGGGCCCGCCCGGGTGTCCCTGTCCCTGACACTGCCCTGGGACAGCCCGCTGGCACCGCTGCCGTGCCGGGTTGGGGTCAGGGCTGTGCCCACCTGAGCAGCCCCCGGGGCAGCGCTGAGTGACCCTGCCGGGTGCTGCTCCAGAGTCGCAGTGTTCCCTGGTACTGAGACTCTACTTATAAACCACCCCAAAATCTTACTCCTCGGAGCAAAACGAGCCTTGGGGTGTCCATAGCAGAGCTGGAGCTTCCAGTCTCAGCCCCAGCACCTGCCAGACTGGAGGAGGCTGGTGGAGCTCCTTATGTAACCTGCTCCAGCCAGGGACAGATGCCTCTGCAGAGCTCCGAGCCAGCTCTGCAGCTCGGCGTGTTCAAAGGGAAGGGAAAAGCATTCCCTTTGGAAACAAAAAGGTGTCTCGGAGCTTTTCATCACCCTCATTTCGCTTCCAGACGTCTCCAGGATTTGCTCGTGTTCGGAGACTCTTCCAGTTCTCTGTGACCTTTTCCTCAGCGTGATGGAATGAATTATTATCACTCTGCTTACAGAGAGATGAAAAATCCAACGGGGGGAGTGTGTTTACTCTGGAGGGTGGCAGGAGATGAGGACACTCAAACCTTTCCAGGGGACTTGTCCCTGCTGCTCTTCCTCTGTGTGGTGACTGCCACAGCTCTTGGCACGGGCAGAGCTGAAAGCCTCGGCTCTTGAGCACCTGGAGCTGGAGTCAGGCAGCAGGAGGCTGTGGGGAATCCTGCCATGGGTGCCTGACTTGGCCTTTTTGCCATGGTGTGTCTCCAGAAAGTGCAGGCCTGATAGGTGAAGTGCTCAGAGATTCCCCAGTGTCAGGAAAGACCTGCGGGTCATCAGGCCCTGGTCTGGAAGTTCTGGCAGCCCTGGAAATAAAATGGTCTGTGAGAGCTCGGCTGCCCGCAGCTCCTGAGGTTTGTGTGAGGGCAGCGCGTGCAGTGCAGCTGCTGTGGGATCCCAGACCTCCTGCTTTAGGGGATGTGGTGCTTCCCGGGAATGCAGCACTGTCCAGGCAGGGAGCGGGGAGGGTTCCATTTGCATTCAGCCCACAGTGTGGTCGTGCTGCCAAGGAGCCGGCCGAGGTGCAGGTGAGAGAAGTGACCTCTCGGAGGATGCAGAGGGATGAACTTCCCTTGTCACCTGCAATCAGTATTTCCATCCCACCCGGTCCTCGTTCCGCGTGCCAGCCCCATCCAGGAGAGCCGTGCTCCCTCGGGGGGTCCTGCACAGGGCCGGCCCTGCGGAGCTCCCGGGCAGGAATTGAGGTAGGCAGGAGCTGCCCTCCCAGGATACTCAGCACGGCGCTCACCCTGAGTGGCCCTGGAACAATCCCGAGCCCTGCTGAGAGCGCTGCCCTTGCCTCCTCCTGGCAGAGGTCAGAGCCCTCCCTGGCGCTTGCCCTCGCTCCAGGGCTGCTCATTCCCAGGATCCCAGGGCTCAGCAGGGAAGCAGGAGCTGCTGCCACTCTGCAGGCGGCAGGGAGTGCGCTGGGAGCCCGCTCTGCTCTCGCTGGGGGGGATCCTGGTGCCTGCCCACCACCCTCCTGCTCGCTCGGTGCTTCCTCCAGCTGCCCCTGTGCGCAGCGGGTTCGGGCTGCCTCGGGGAGGGGCTGCTGGGGCAGCCTGAGGGTGCTCCGGCCCAGCAGGAGGGACAGCCCTGCAGGTCGCTTTCTGTGAAACACTGAGCACTCGCCCTCAGGAGAATGAGACGAGGCATCGGCGTCTCCTCTGGGACTGGGCATCAGTCACGGGTGTCCTGAGACTCCAGCTCCCTCTGGGTGCACCCCTGCGAGCTTGCTGTGCACAGGGACCCCTCAGGTAACAAGCAAAGCAACACTTCCACAGCCAGCACTCATCCCCTCTGAAAATAGCCCAAATCTGTGAGGGTTATTGCAGGACGGTGATCCATTTTATTGATTAGCCCGTGGTTAATCACCACCTTAAGCTGACTCCAGTGCTGTGTTAGGAGTGAGCCCTGCCTGGGAACTGCCACCTCATCAAGCATTAGCTGATGTTCTCAGCAGAACGTGGTTGGGGTTTTTCTTTCCCTAGAAAAATAGTTGGTAGCTGTGCCTCCTGCTCCTTGGTCTCCCCGTGGGGACTATTGAGCAGCCTCCTTCCCTGGTTATAAAATCCATCACGTAATCGCTTATCCTGAAGAGTGATCAAAGTTATTTGTCAGTTCGGTTATGAAACTGTCCAATTATAGAGAGAAGGGAAAAAAATCTCCCAAACAAACCACCCCTTATGTAACTCTCTCAGCTGGCAGGAGGCTCTGCAGTTGTGGAGCAGGTTCCAGCAGCAGGCACAGCCTCCGCCGGGGCTTGGGCTGAGGGGCCCGGGGGCTGCAGGAGAGGCTCCTCGGGAGCAGCACGGGGGGACAGCAGCGAGTGCTTCAAGGACAGTCCCCGGGGATGTGTTAACCCAGTTCCGGAGCGTCGTCACCAGACGCTGTGAAGCTTCTCCAGCTGGGAAGGTCACATCCCGCTTTGGAAGTGGGGAGAGGCACTCTGCCTTTGAGGTGGGCACAGCAGCTGCTCGGAAATGTCGCAGCAGTGTGTTTGGGAAAGAAGTTTCTAACAGAGGAAAAAAAACTTTGAAGGACTGTAAAAATCAACTGCCAGTCCTCAGAGCCGTCCAAGAGCCCGGGATGTGCTTGTGATGGCATCAAGGGTCTGCTGCTCAGTGGTGCAGCACTGGAGGGCTGAGCAGACACCTCAGGGTGGGGGCAGGAGCACCCAGTAAATGCCCAGCAGCGCTTTCTGACAGTTCCTGCGGTGTGGTGGGTGCTCTCCTTGCCCCAGGCTGTCCTGCCTCTCTGTTCCGTGCAGGGTTCCTGGTGGGATGTGCTCAGCAGGGTGGATGGGGCACGCTTGGGTAACAGAGCAGGCACCAGCCGGGCTGCTCAGCCCGTTCTCACTCATCATCCTCCTCGATTCCAGGCCGACATCAGGTCCAGGGAGTACCTTCGGAAGCAGCCCTGTGCTCCGCTGGAGGTGCTGGAGGCTCTCCCTGCCGGCCCGGAGAGGTGGGTGTGCGGGCAAAAGGGGATCTGCTCGTGGAATGAGCTGCAGTAATGGCATTAAAGGTACAGGCAGGGCAACCAGGTGAGCTCGGTGAGGAGATCAGGACATGTGCTGCCTGCAGAGGGTGAGGCCACGCTGCCTCACACGTTGCTTTCGACAGCGCCGTGTCCTGAGCAGGGGAAGGGCAGAGGGGATTTGGTCTTTTTTCAGCAAAGCCCTAACGCCCACAGGGGTGACCCGAGGGTGAACAGAAATACCTGCAGGGAGCTGGTTTTGGCCCCCAGGTGCTGGGGAGGGCCAGAGTCCCCCGCTCTTACATAAGGTGGGCCAGCGGGCGTCGGTTCAGGGGTGAGCCCGCGGCAGGTCCCCTGAGGTGCAGGAGCCCCTCGTGCTGTGGCTCTGCTGCCTCTCCAGGGGAGGTCACAGCGGTGTTGGGCTCCCTCAGCCCCAGGGCCGGGCTGGACAGGCAGCAGGGAGCCCTGCCCCAAGAGCTGCTCGGGGTGAGCCGGGTGTGCCGGGGCGCTGGGGGCCCAGAACTGGGGCTGGTGGCAGTGGTGGGGCAGGGGATTGTTGGTGCTGGCTGAGGCAGCTGCTGTGGATGGATTCCTTAGGACACAGGGGTGGTGCTGGATCCTGCTCAGCTCCTCCGTTCTTCGAGCTGTGCACGCAGGGGCAGGACAAGGGGCTCTCTCAGCTGCTGTGCTGGCACTTCTCAGCACGGCCAGGCCCCGGGGCAGCTCTGTGAGTGCCAGGCCGGGTGTCCCCGGTGTGTGCTGGAGCTCAGCGTGGCTGGTTTGGAGGGGAGTGCGCCAGAACCCCACAGCCACTCCAGCTGGGACCTTGTCTCTCACACCCTCTGCACCTGAGCTCCTCGGTCACCAAGTGCCTCTTGATTGTGCCTGTTGGTTTCTACCTTTTTTGAAGAAAACCTACTTTCTACTTTTCTCATTTCTCAGCAGCAAAAAGGAGGCTGAACTGGAGGATTAATCTGGTGCCAGAAGAAACTGCAGAGCTCCTCTTCACTGGGTCCTCTCCTGCCCCAAGGCTGAGTCCTGCTGGATGCAGGAGCCCAGTGCCACCTGAGGGACAGCTGTGCCCGGCTGTGTCCCTCAGGACAGCACCAGCCACTGCTCAGGGAGAATCCTTGCAGTGAATTTCTCAGGGTTTGTTTTCAAGTATTGTTAAAATCTTTGTGTAAGAAAAAGCTCGCGGGTGAGTTTGCAGCACCTCCCTGGAGCCCTTGGGCAGCTGCAGGGGGCGATTCACAAAGAGACCTCGAGGCATTTCCACTCCAGAGCCAGCCTGTGTCTCCCACCACGCCTCTGGGGCACAGACACCTCCCTTCCCGCTGTTCCTGGAGCAGCTTCCCCTGTCCCTGCACCCCTGGTGGAACAACCCTGCTGCCCTGCTCCACCTGAAGGACGGGTCATCTCAGGGGAAAGGAGGGGAGAAGCCGTGCCCCTCGCAGGAGGATGGGGAGGGACGGAGGGAGGGAGGTCATTCCTGGCACCCGGAGCGCTGCAGGTGCCCAGACCCGGGCTGGAGTTTCGGCCCAGCCCCAGCTCAGCCTGGGGACCAGAGCCAAGAGCTGCTGTGCCCAAATCATCCCCGACCCTCGTCCAGCCTGCAGGACCAGAGCTTCTCCCGAGGCTGGCAGGTGGCTCCTGACTGTTCCCGAGGAGCAGCAGGAGCAGAATGTGCTCTGGGAGATCGTGGAGTGGCTGTGCAAGATTCCAGCCTGAAGAGGAAGAAGGATGCTTTCCTGGGATGGGGAGGGGGGCTCAGGTCAGGCTCCTGTGGGCTGTTTTAACCTCAGTTTTGTATAAATTTGTTGTACAACTTTTGTTCTTTTTTCTGTCTTGGAGCTGCTCTGGGTGGGGAGGACAAAACCCAGCCCGTTCTGCCTCTGCTGGGCCGGGGTCGGGGCTGTCCTGAAACCCGGGTGGGAAAAGGGAGAAGCCACAAACCTGGGGCCCTCTGGGCAGCTCTGGGGCTGGAGCTGGGAGTGCCCCGTCCCGAGGGAGTAGGGTGGGGACACAGCCACAGCCCCGCAGCCGGCAGGGATCGGTTCATTCCTCATTCCAGCAACTTCTCTGAGCATGGGGACAGCCAAGCCTGTCACAAATTCAGGCACGAGTGACAGCGTGGGCAGGGGACAGCTCCCTCCTAGACCTCGTGGGCAGCACACCAGGGACATCCATCTGGGTTTTCTGATTGCTTTGCCTGTGCTGGGAGGCCGCAGGGTCATCCCTGGCTTGTCCCAAATTCTGGGTGACTTCACTCCCACTGCAGATGGACCCCAGCTGTGCTGAGTGAGGCCCCTCCTTTGGCTCTGCCGTGCTGGGGGAGCCTCTGTGGGGTGCAGCTCCTCCAGGATGGCCCTGGTGGGACTGGGGCCCCCTCAGCATGTGGGACTGAGGCTCTTCCTGCCCCGGGTGAGTGTCTGAGTTTAATCTCACGTTTAACGTCCGTGGTTTGGATCCCTGATCTATTCGTGATTTTATTGTGCTTCCAGTTGGTATTTGACAGTGAGAGCTTTGGGGTGGGCTGGTCAGGGGAGGCTCTGCAGCCAAAGCTGTGATTTGGGTGGGAGCTCAAGGAATTGAGCCCAGCTCCTCTTCAGGAGCGCGAGGCTGCGGCTGCTCAGGGTCTGGCGCTGGGTGTTCCCTCTTCCCCCGGGGGTCTGGGTGTTGTGATCCATGTGGGGTCGGTGTGCTCAGCCTGTGGGGGGCCCAGGGCTGGGGACACTGCTGTCCTCGGCTGGCCCGAGCCCCCCCAGCTGCCTCTGCCCGGGGAGGGTGAGGAAAAATCAGGTAAAAAAAAAAGAAAAAACCAGCATAAAAAAGCCCAAGCACGTGGCTCTGCATCACTGCCCCGGCTCCCCTCTGCGCGGGGCTCTGAGCGCCTCTCATCCGAGCACAGGTAAACTCGGATGACTCTGGACTGAGTCACCTGGGCAGGGTTTAGGAGGAGGGTGGTGCCGCAGTGTCCTGGCAGCCCCCGGGCAGCCCTGCTGGAGCCGGGGGCTCTGTGCTCCTGGGTCTGGGGTTTGCCTGGGCCGCGGGATGCTCTCCCCGCTGCCCGAACGTGGCAGGGACTAATCTCCGTGTTTGGTGTGTGCTTGGGGCTCTTTGGACACAATAAGGGATTAACTTGGTCTTTATCTAATTGGTTTATAACCCTGGGAAGGGAAAATCTCTTTGTAATGCTTGAAACCTCTTAACAGAAACTCAGAGAGTGGAGCTCGAGTGTCCTTTGAAATAAACTCATACACGGCTTGTCTTTTTTAACTCTCTACTGGAAATTGGCTTTTCTGGGTGTTAAATTGCTGGGAATCAGAGGAAAATACTCATTGCTGACTGGTTGTAAATCCTCCTGTTATCACCAGGGGGGTTTTCTCTTCACTATTTCCATCTGGGACTGGTTGGGAGTCTCTGGAGGTGTCTCAGGGCTTGGTCACCCCCCAGTGCTGCCCGGGAATGAGCCGTGGGGCTGGAGCAGGGACGTGGCTGCCCAGTGATGGCTCCTGGGGGACAAACTGGGGCAGAATTGGTTTGGGGTTGGGTTTCCTGACTCCCATGTGCTGAAGGGCTCTGCTGCACGTTCTCTGGATCTGCTCCCTCTGTTCTACTTGGACACCTGGAGATCAGGAAGGAGGATCCCTGCACCTGGGGTGCCGGGAGAAGGGAGAGGAGACGCTTTAGGGTGCAAGGCTGTTTGTTCTGCGAGTTTTGAAGGAGTCTGGGTGAGCAGTGCCCTCACAGGTGTCTGAAGCTGGGTGGGATGCGTTCCCACCTCCGTGTCTGGAGCCTGTGGCAGTGTTGGTGCTGCCTGTGCAGCCTGAGCTCCGGTGGCTCAGGGTTTGTATTTCGGGACACTCCTGCCGAGGACGGGGGAAGGGTTTTATTGGGATTTCCCCTCTCCCTGCCCCCAGTTCTCGTTCCTCTCCCCTTTGGCTTGGTTGGGTGGGTTTAGGAGCAGCTCTTTCCCTCCTGATTGCCCAAGCCAGGTCCGGCTGCGGGTCTGAGCTGCGGTCTGGGTGCTGCCACTGGGTGTGGAGGTGCACCCCGGCAGCTGGGCCCCCCTCCCTGCCCACATTCCCGGAGCATTTGGTGTTTGTGGGGCTGCCTGGGGCAGCTGCGTCCCTTGGCTCCCAGAGCGTGCCCCAGCTCTGGCTCTAAATGGGCATTTTTAGTGTTGGTCCCCCCTGTGGCAGCTGAGGCCTCTTGGCTGCGGTGGCTCCCAGACAGAGCCCGGGTGTGCAGAGGGAGCTGGGGGACGTCATGGCTGCCTTGCAGGGGGGTTTTTTTTGTTCTTTTTTTTGTCCTTTTGTCCTTTTTTTTTATTTTTCCCTTCCTTTTTCCCCCTAAATAGTTCTCCACCCCAACTGCTCTTCCCGTTGTTGGTGCTGGTTGATCCTCCCTGATCCTCTCGCCAGAGCCCCGCCAGCCCCCCGGCTTTATTTTAAGGCCCCATTAATTAAAAGCAAATGAGTGGAATTTCTCTTGACAAGCAAATTAATAACAAATGAGATGATGATGGGCTGTGTCGTTCAGGTGATGGAGCAGCTTGTGCAGGGCTCAGCCCGGAGCAAGGCGGTGGCTCCGTGGGACAGCAGCGCTGGGGGGCTGGGTCCCCCCGGGGGGACGGTGCAGGGGGGGCAGAGGTGCAGGAGCTCTTGGGCAGGTCAGTAAAGACCCAAGTTTTATGGCACCTTTTCCTCTGTACCCAGGGCCGGTGTCCCCCTGCCTGGAGGGCAGCGGGGCTCAGGGACACAAGGAGCTGCTCTGGAGCTCTGTGGGGTCCCGCAGGAGCTGGTTCCTTCCATGGGGACGTACTGGGAGTGCCTCGTCTCCATCCTGGCAGCCCGATCAGCTTTAAAAACGCAAATCGAGGCAATGAAACCAGCCCGTGATCAATTCCTGGGCTGGTTCCCGCCTCGGGGGCTCGATGCAGGATGTTTCCTTAGGAACACGCTTTTTCCTGCTTTTCTTGGACTGGCTGCCTGGCACGCTGTGCCTCTGCCTGCAGAGCCCAGCCGGTCACTCCCCGCCGCCGGTGCCCGGGAGCTCCGCGCGGATCCAGGGATTTATTGGTGGTGGGGGTGCGTTCCCGGAGCGCTCGGAAGAGCCCCGAGCCGGTGAGCGCCGCATTCCCCGCGTGGGAGGCTCTGCCGCAGCCCCCGGCTCGGGTTTTGTCTGGTGAGGGAGCAGCTCCTGGCTGCCCTGGGAAGGAGGAGGAGGAGGTGATCGGCCAGGCCGGGGATGGAGGCAGAGGGAAGGTGGTGCCAGGAGCCGGCTGTGCCCCTGAGCCACCCCTTGAGGGAGAAATGTCCGGTGTCCTCCCGAGGAGCAGCACTGGCCGCTGATAAAGCACCCAGCGGTTCTCGGGAGAGCGTTTGGGGTCTGTGATAAATCCGGTGGCTTTGTAGCTTGCTGGAGGGATGGTGGGCAGCACCGTGATTAAAGCGCTCTGATTAACACACAAACCTTGTTTGTAATGAGTGGGATTGGGAGGGTGTGGAAATCCAGCTGGCATGTAATGAGGTTACTCCGGCAAATTACTCGGATATCAATTACTCCGCTAGGTAAATGTCACCTGCCTTCTCTTTGTTTGCGGTAAACTGGGATCCAATTAATTCGATGTGGTTCTGGCTCGTGCCTGAGCTGCTGCGGCCCCGAGGCAGGGCAGGGCAGGGCAGGGCAGGGCAGGGCAGCAGCCGGGCTCTGCCCCGCCCGTGGGCCACCAGCGGGGCCGGGGACATCCCAGTCCCTCGGGGACGACATCCCGGCGTCTCCTGGCACCTCCTCTGAGCCGAGCCCCCCTCCACACCCTGAGGGTGAAGCCCCCCGGTCAGGCAGCTCTGTGTGGTCCCCGGAGCCTCCTCACGCCCCGGCTGCAGGTGGACAAATTCCATTTTGCTGGAAAGAGGCTCCTTTCCCCCGCCGCTGTTCCCCATCCTCCTGCTGGGATCTGCCGGGCCCGCGCCGGGAGCGAGGGAAGGGAGCGGGAGCTGCTCCCGAAATTGCGCGTGGAAAGGGGAGCAGAACCGCAGCAGGAGCGTGTCGGGGACGGTGCCGCTGTCCCAGCCTCTGGGAAGGGCCCTGGATGCCGGGAGTGCGAGGCGGACGGGGCTGGGGAAGGGTCGAGCTGCAGCCTCGGGGCTGGGGTCTGTGGGGTCGCAGGCGTCCCCGGGATCGGGCAGCCCGGGAGCACCGGGATCCACCGGCGCTGGGCCGGGGCTGCTCTCCCAGCCCTGGATGCTTCCACAGAGCTCCTGAATATTCATAACACCGGCATACGGGGGCCTGGGCAGGGAGCAGAAGGGAGCCGAAAGCTTTGCGATTGTGGAGCACAACCCATCCCAAATCCAACGCCGGTGCACGAAGCCGCCCGGGCCCTGGGCACGGGGAGGCTTTGGGGGGCTGGAGGGGAGAGGCTGCTGTGGGCTGGGGCTGGGCACCATCACCGAGGGCACCTGGGGTCCCGCTCCGCTTCCGGAACGGAAGGAATAAATCGGCTCCGCTGTGTCCCTGGGGGGTTTTCCTGCCCCATCAGGTGTTGGGGGAGACTCCAGGTGTGTCGGGGGGTGTTCGGGGGGTGCTGCCGTTGCTTCCACAGGCACTGACTCAGCAACGCGAGGAAGCCCTGCGTGCCTGCTCGCCCCTCCCTGGCAGGAGGGGATTTAGAGGCTGATCCCGACCTCTCCATCCCTCCTTCCCTCGCTGCCAGCCGGGCCGGGGGCGGCCGCTGGCGCGGGGCTGCCCTGTGGCATCTCCCACTTGCACCAGAGCCTCGGCAGGATGAGCAATGCTCAAATCTGCTGCGGGCTATCGCTGACCTAATTTCCAGCAGCGCTGTGGAGTTTGGCATCTGTTGCTGACAGGGAGGGAAGTGGGGGCGTGGGGACCCCCCAAATGTGCTGCCCCGGTACCCCCAGCCCTGGGCGGTGCAGGGGACCCGGGGGGACTGGGAGTGCTGGGGCAGCACAGGGTGGGCTCTGACCCGGCTGCAGCACCCCCTCCTCCCCTTGTGCCCCCTCCTGTGCCCACTCCACTCCACAAATGCTAATTAATCAGCATAATTAGCTTGATGCTGCATCTATTTTTAATCAGCTTTGGAAGACAGAGTCTTCCTCTGCTCCGTGCTCACCCACAGGCTCTCCCAGGGCGGAGCGGGGCTTGCTCGGGGACCCTCCGGTGGGAGAGGAGTTGTTATTCCCCTCTGTGCCCCCGGGATGTGGTTAGGATCCCTCATGGGATCCCCAGCCAGAGGAGGATCCGCCCAGAACTCCTTGGTGGAGTCTGCGATCCCAGCCCCTCCGTAATCCATCGGGATGGAGAGGAAGGATGGAGGGAGCAGCTGTCAAGGTGACGTTTGACAGCAGCTGGGAAAATCGCTGAGGAGGAGCCCGGGAAGAGGCTGTGAAAAGATTCTGAGAAGGCACAACGGGGGGGCGGGCCCGTGTTCCCAGCAGGTCCCAGCCCCCGCGGGGGAGGGACGGGGTCTCCCTGCTGCTGGGAGCTGCCTGGAGTCAGCCCTGGCGGGGGGAGCAGCACCTCGGAGCGGCTGCGAGGTGTGAAAAGCAGCGTTTGCTCTGGAATTGCTGGTTCCGTGTGGCCCCGGCCGGGTCTGGCTGGGTTCCCCGGGGGGAGGAAGGGCTGGAGGAAGCCCCTTGCCGGCTGTGCTGGCCGGGACGCCCGGGCAGTGCCTCGGGCTGTAGGAACCGATGCTCTGCCAGCAAAGGCTCGCGAGTGGCATTTGAGGGCCGCTGTCACAGCCAGTGACTCACGCCTGTGACCGGAACGGTCTGTCGGCCTTGACTCGATGCCCGGGGTGGTGTCCAGCTGCCTGCAGTGCCCCGGCCGGTCCCTGTGCTCCAGCCCTGGCAGCTCCGGGGCCCTGCTCCCCCCTGCCCTCCCACAGGGATCCATCCGATCCTCGCCCTCCCCGAGCCGGGATGTTCCCCCAGCCCTGCCCGGCTGCAGTGTCGGGCCGCCCACCTCCCTGGGGGAGATGTCCCTGGGGAGCCTCGGGTGCTCTTCGGCAGCCGGGACCCTCCCCGTGGTGTGCCCAGCGCCGGCTGAGCCCCTCGGCCCCTGCTCGGGGAGTTCACCTTGGAGCTGCTGCCTGACCCCCGGGAGCGCCACCCTTCCAGGATGCTGCTGCTCCCACCGTGTCTGGGGTCCGGGCTGGGGAGGGGGGGATGCACAACCCCCGCAGCAGCCCCGCTCCGGAGCGAGCACGGAGGGATCCCTGCAGCCGCGTTCCCGGCGTTACTGTGGTTTCCCCGGCGCAGCCGCGCCCGGGGGGGGAGCTGAGCCCCCCTCACTGCTCGGGGGGCTCTCCCCACCGCTGCCTGCTCCCCGCCTCATGCATATTTAATCCGGGTCTCCCGGAGCCATGTGCTCCCGCAGCCGGCGCGGGCCGGGCGCACGGCATGACACATCCGCTGCTAATTAATCCAACTACGGCGTTTATTGAGTGCCTCGCGCGCCTCGGGCGCTGCGCGGTGATGATGCTCTGGGACGGTGCTGGTCCCAGTGCCGCAGGCAGCTCCGCTCGCAGGCGGCCCCAGGCGCTCCCGTGCAGGCAGGGATGTGGGAAAGGCCGTTTCAGGACACGCTGTCTCCGTTTTTCGGGGGTGTTTCGCTTTAAAACACGGCAGATTTAATTTTTCATCTCCCCACCACCTCCTCTCACCCCTCGGAGCCCTCGGAGGAGCTGTCCCGAGCGGAGGACGCAGAGGAGGCACCAGGATGCCAAGTGCCCGGCGAGGCGTTTCCCTCCCGTGTGAGTCTCCGGAGGAGCCGGATCAGAGCTGTAAATCCCAGCCGTGTCCTGCCCTCAAGGACTCTCCCTCGCCCCCGTCGGTATTTCTGAGCCATCTCCCGAGTCCTGGGGCCTGTCCTCACGCAGCCCAAGATCTCCATCTGCTCCGCTGCTCTAAAAGCTCCTGGATTTAGCGCGCCGGGGCGGGAACGCGCTCCCTGATCCCAGCGCTTGCGGGGCCGCTGCCACCGCCGGGACCGGTGCCACCGAGCAGCTCCCGGCCCCGAGCAGCGGCTCCCGGTGCGGGCCGAGGTGTCAGGACGGTGCGTGATTGATGGGCCGGGCTGCTGCTCACCTCTCCCAGGATCCTCCCTCCCTCCTTCCCGCAGGAGCTGGCGCTGCTGCAGCGGCCGCGGCGCTGGGACACGCGGGTGGTGCCCGGAGCTGCTGCAGCGCCGAGCCGGGATGGGGACACGGACAGGGAGGGACAGGGATGGCCCTGGCTGGGGCTGCTCTGCCTCTCTTCTCGCTGCCTGAGCTGACCGCACCCATGAGGGGTCAATACTCGCGGGCTTTTGGGGGGCTGAGGGGAGTTCGAGCAGCCCCGGGCTGCGAGAGACCCTCGAACTCCCCTCAGCCCCCCGGAACCCTGGAGGTGATGAGCCGGGAGGTTTGTTACCTGCTGGAGTCCGGGTTCCTGCAGCTCCCTCAGCCATCACCCGCATCCCACCTGCAGCCTCGCCTGCCCTGCCCCGGCCATGCCACAGCTTTGGGGTGGGGGACAGCCCCGCTTGGACCACAGCAGGGTTTGCCAGATACCCCGGGAAAAACCAACCCCGCCTGTTAGTGCCGTCTTGTTATTGCAGTTCAGAGTGCAGAGCAGCACAAGCTCTGGCCGGGGGCTCATCCCCTCTCCTGCAGCAGCGGGTGGGCACTGGGGCCTCACCCTGGCACTGGGAGGGCCGAGGGTGTTGTGGCAGCAGCCCAGGGCCGGGGCCCTGCTCAGGGCTGGGGGCTGAGAAGGAGGCAGGAGCTGCCACCCGTTCGCTGGGTATAAATAGCATCCCCTCGCGAGGATGTAGGCTGTTCCCAGTGACACGAAACCCAACAGCCTGTCCTTGGAGCAGCTGCTTTTTGGGGGCGGGGGGGACGGCGTCTGCGCTGCCAGCGAGGGCTGAGCTGCTCCGAGGGCTGGGGAGCAGCGGTGCCCGGCGAGGGGGGGCTGCCGGGGGCTCTGCAGCGCTGCTGCCTGCGTGAGCCTGGAGAGACGCTGCTCTGGGTCCCTTCTGCACTTGGGGGGGTCTGGGGAACCGGGGAGGGGGCAACTCATGGTTCTCCTCAACACCCCTTCCGTGCCCGCTGTGCCCCTGTGCCCACGTCGTCACCCATCCTGTCTTGCCCCTGCAGCCACGGCAGCCTCCACCTCCTCTCTAACCGTGGGTGAGGGATGGGTGGCACATCACACTCGGCCGTCCCCGTGGGGCTCCGTGAGCTGCCCTGAGACAGTTCTGATGTCTCGCCTCCCCTCTTGCCCCCAGAGGATTCCTGATGCCGACTGTCTCCTCCCCAGAGGGCCCAGCACTTGCCACTCTGCTCCTGTCCATGGCTTTTGGTGTGGAAAACGCCGGGTTCCCAGCCCTGCAGTTGGGCCCGAAGCATCTCCCTTCCCTTGCCCTGTTCCCTGTGTTCCAATGGTTATGGCTTGAGGCATCCTGAAAAGGACGTGGAGCAGCCACAGGAGCAAACGCTCCCCTCTGGAGGAGAAGAGGCTTTGTGGGGGTGGCAGGGGCTGGGTGGAGGACGGGGACCTGGGGTGCAGGAGGTGGCAGGTGACCAGTCAGGGACACCTTTGCCGGAGGCTGCAGTGACTGCAGATGTTCTTGGCCCGATGCAGCACAAGTGGCTGCGGGACCCTCACTGACCCTCACGGTGGCCACTGCTGTGACCCTCCCTGTGACCATCGCCAGCCCCGGGAGCTGAGAGCCGCTGACCACAGACGGGGCAGCAGCGAGGGCTGCGCTGAGTTCCAGCAGCTGCGTCCCTCGGGGCTGTCACCGCGTCCTTGCTGCCATGGAGGAAGGAAGGGGGTGCTGCTGTGGCCGCGTCCTGCCCGTGCCCGAGGCAGCAGCCCCTGGCTGGATCCACGCGAGTCCCGCTCCCAGCTGCAGTGGGGTGGGGGCGTTACGGGGGGGGTTGTGTGTGAGGTTGGTTTGGGCTGGTCACGAGGAGTAAATGATGATGTTCCTCCTTGTATCTTCGATGCAATTCACGTGGCACGGCTGCTCTGCGGCCGGTGTGGGACGGGGGGAAGCTGCAGCACTCGGGGACAGCACTGGGGGCCCTGCGCTGGCCCGTCCCGTGCCCGTGGCACTCGGGTGGCCTCCAGCCACATCACCCTCCGAGCCACACGCTCAGATTCCCCGTGGGAGCGCTGCCTTCCAGGAACCGCGTCTGGAGCCCGGCCAGGCTCCCGAGGGACGAGGGCGGCCGCGGGGAGGGAGCCGAGGCCGCCGGTCCCGGGGGTTTGTCGTGGTGCCCACACCGGGAGCATCTCCTGCAGAGCCCCGGGGGTGCCACTGTCCCCTGCACCAGCCTTGCAGGACCCGAAGGGAGCTTCCAGCCAGTGGCTCGAGGAGAAAATACATCAGTTTGTGTGATGTGTTACATAAACCAGGGAAAGACGTGGTTTGAGGGTACAGGAGAAGGAGACAGCCTGGCAGAGAGGCTCAGGGAGTGCCTGAGCCAGCTCCGAGGGGAACTGGGCAGAAATTCCTGCTTCATGCAGGCATAAAACCTTCCTGTGGAAAAAGACAAGCTGCTGAGCACTGGCTGCTCGGGGAACAGACACATGTGAGAGAAGCCGGTGTCTTTCTTCACGCTTTATTGTGTAAAAATAAAGTCAACAATTCATGTAATCCCAGCAATAAAATGGAAAAAGCATGAGAATCCGTAGAAACAGTGCATTGTCAGAACTGCCGATGCGGGCCGGATGCGCGGGGCGTCGGAACCCCTTCAAATCCCAAAGGAGACAGAGCCAGGAGTAGGAAAAATGTACAGCTTTGGTTAGCGAAATAATGACAAATTAAGATACATCAATTCTCTCCCCTACTGTACACTATGTACACTGCGTTGACATCACACCCTTTCGTGGTTTTTTGGCAAATCCAACGCACCTGGGGCTGGAGGTTAAACCTGTGCCATGGTCTCGCTGTTCTCAGCAGGTCGTGCCTGTGCTCGCCGATGTGAACGGGGGGCTTGGGAGGAACTGAAATTAACTCTCGATGGTTTGGGTTTTTTTTCTTGCACCGAGAGCGCGGCCGAGGATCCGCTGCCCNGGCCCCTCCGCTCCGCCCGTCTCTTTGCCGCATCTTTGGAGTTGGTCGTGAGGCTCTGGAGCCCCGGGTGAATTCTCTGCCTCATCCTCCACTGCCGCCCAGGGCTGCCCTGGGGGGGCAGGAGGGGGGCTGGGGAGTGATTTCTGCAATCTGTAGTACAAACCAGGAGTTTAGAAAAGGAAACCATACAAAATGCATCTGTTATCTCAAAATACGCTTCT
>WEIT01005224.1:2498-18987 GCA_013389985.1 Dryoscopus gambensis
CAAAGACCTGAATTCTGAACACAAAAATGCTGAAAAAGAGGTATTTTTATGTATAATACCAATAATAGAATTTTGGGGGTTGTTTTTGCAGGAAAATGATTTCATACCAAAAGAAGACAAGTTTAGACTAGATGCAAGTAAGTAATTTTTTACAATGGGGTAAAACGCTGCCACAAGCCGCCCAGAGAGATGGTGGATGCCCCAACCTTGGAAACATTCAAGGTCAGGTTGAACAGGGCTGTGAGCAACCTGTTCTATCTTAAGATGTTCCTGTTTATTGCAAGGGCATTGGGCTAAATTATTTTTAAAGGTCCCTTCCAGCCCAAACCATTCTATGATTCTATGATTATTTCTTGTTCTAGCTTTATTTATTTATAAATTCATAAGATTCATTATTTTGGAAAAAAAAAACTACACTTTTGTGTGGATGTGGAGTTTCATCATAGACATTATTAGCACTGTTTGCATTTTACATGATAATAGTTGTTTAAAGATGTTTAAATTATTCAGGGAAGATTCTTGTCTCCTGGTTTTGTTTTGTTAGGTTTTTTCAATGAGACAAATATCAGTTTTAGTTAGAGGTGTTATTACAGTTTGCCAAAATTCTATCTAATATTTATTTGTAAAGGTTAAATGAACTTTCATAAAATGCTTAGTCAGAGATGTCTTTTCGAAAGTAATTTTCAGAGATCATGTTTAAGACAACATTAATTTCCATCACAACATGCAGGGTAAACTAGCTTCATTCTCTTGCAGATACTTTTAAAAAAGCTCCTCTGGATGTGGAATAAAACAATGAAGAATAAAATAAAAGGTTCTACGAGCCTTTCTGAGTTTCTGTGCCCTAGTCATTAAAGCAGTCATCTGTCTCTACCTGATTAAAGCAGCTGCTTCTGCACTCTAAGTGACGTTTGGCTTGTAAAACACCGGTAAATAAATCTGTCAGGTGTAGACACCACCTCAGAGAGGTTACAGAGTTTCCCATTTTTAAGCTAACAGGGGCTTAAGTGGTTTTATCTACATCCAAAAAAGCACATCTTAAGTTTACAGCCATAAAGTCACTGCACTTGCAAAGATGAAGAGCAGACAAGATTTGACTGCATGGCTCAGCACGTGGATGTGATGCTCCTTGCAAACTTGTTCTTCCTTTTTCTGATCCAGTGGGGAATACAGTCTTCCAAGGACTGTTTGTACACGGTGATATCTCTCTCTACAAAAGTACTTGATATATTGAGTCATTATAAATTTAACCCTTATAACTTAACTTCCAAATCAAGGCTGTGATGTCTGTGTCCATATGACAAAATTCCACCAGGCCGGGTGCATGTATTTTTCTCCAGGCTTGGAAGAACGTGAAACATATGAGCAACTCTATTTCGTGACCAATAAATTTAATACCTATGAAACCTCCTCACTCAGCTGGTCAAAGACAAATCCAAAACCCACTAATAACCCTAAAAAAAAAACCCAACCCAGCCAATAAATATAATAAAGGATAATTCGTGCTTTAAGTCTGGCCTACTCTTTATATATATATTTTATTCTTGTGGTGCCCTTTAAAGCTTTTCTAACCATTCTTGTGGTTGTAGATACACTAGGAATGTCCTAGGTTAATAAGATAAATTCTTATCAGAAATTACAGTAATGGCCAGCTAGCCAAAATACTAATCTCCCAATGGGCAGCTTAAGCTTTGTATCTGAAATCAATCATATTTGCAAGCAGCCTGTTATGTTATACATACTGCAGCCTAGTGTTAAATACCCTCCTATATCTAGCTTTTGAATTTGAATCCCATGACTCACTCTGTCATATTCAGTAGAATTTCACCCTGCAAGGAGCCCCACAGATTTCCACAGAATATATGCTGTCGTTATGCATGTATCATCTGAAACAACTCTGCCTTTGGATGCTATAGTATCACTCACAACACAAGTATTACAGTACTTTTAGTGTTAACCATATGGCCTGTTCATTGCATCCTTGAAGACTGTGCTCTATCAAAGATGACTTGAACACAGATTTCATGCAAAGGGAGGACAGTCAATCTAAAGTTAATACTTGTGTTCAATCTCTATACCTTACCTTAACACTATCTTGCTCCTTTTCACTTTATTGCTTCATAAGCAACAGTTTCCATAGCTGTGGAAGTGTAAGGCTACTCTTATTTTCACAGTAGCATTTAGCTTCTTCAGAGTAGGATAAAGGCTATTGCACTTGATAAAGTGTAATTGGTTGTGGAAAATGGTGAGTTGTGTTTTATGTGTTTCATTTTGCTTTTCATTTTATCAGCAATAAAAAAAAGAGGCAATGACTGTTAGTGAAATCTGTTCTAGTTTGCTTTAATTTCCTTTTTAAAATAGCTATGTTAATAGGAGAAATCTCCACTCCGAAGTACACAGAGTGGAGAAATCCCAAAGGTAAACTTTAGATTCTACACGGAATCAAAAAACTGCAAGGACTGTAAGCATTGCTTCTGAAGCTCTCGTTTGGAGAGAAATCATGGGGCTTGCTGAATCTCACAGAAAACCTGCTGTCTCAGCAACAATTACTGTAGATGTGCTTACAAACTGACACCAGTGATAATGTCAGCGTGCAGCTGGGATCTTAAACGGAACCTGCTGCTCCACACCAGCTTATTCAAGCAGATTCATGGGCAGAGAAAAAGCAGGCAGAGGGGCAGAGAAGATGCCAGTGTATTTGTGTGTGTGTGTGTATTATAGATATAGGAAAATGCAGTCATGCATTTAGAAATGAAATGTATAAAAAGGTGAAGACAGTGAAAGAATACCAACTGCCACTCAGCAGGAGATTCAGGGCATCAGGAAAGCAGCATGATGCCAGCAGGTGAACAGGGCAGCAGGAGCCTGGTAACTGGCAGCCAACATGTGGCCAGGCCAGCAGGCAGCAAACACCTGGAAGCTTCTTTGTGAACCAGACAGCAGGAGCCTGGTACAGAGCAGAGAGCAGGTGGATGGGGTGGCAGCCAGGCTGGATACCTGGCAGCTGCTCAGGGTCAGCTTGTCAGAGAGCTTGCTGCACAGAACCATAAAAAGGGCTGTTTGCTTTTTCTCTGTTGCCTTATGATTGTTCACATATTTTAATGGGAAAGATGAAACATAGCTTCTCCAAAGAGCCTTTTGCGGGGAAGGGGAAGCCTGTGTCATAGTTTAAGCGTTTTTTCAGCAGTCATTTTCAAAGAGTTGTCTCAGTTTCAGCATTTCTTGAGCAATAACTGTAATGAAATTCCTTTACATTGGTCAGTCATTTAACAGTTCTGGTTTTAAGTACCACAATCCATATTTAGATCTCCAAGCGAAGAAAGTTAGCACATTAACCAGTGTTAAACTAGCCACAGCAGCAATATCATAGCAAACCTCTTCCAGAGAGATACAGCAATGAGATCATTTTTCTAATCTCCAGAGGGAAAAATAGAGATTATGGAAGAGCTGATGGTGTTCGTTATAGCTCCACACACTTTATGGCAGTACACTGACTGTCACTACCTAGAAACTGGCTTTGTGTGTCCATCCTGTCCCTGATGAGCCCTGCCGAGCATGGCAGTCAGAGAATAACAAGTGCTATTGGTGCAATGTCAACCCCCTAGCTGTGAAGGGGACTAACTGGAACCAGGGTGCAAATCAAAGAGCTTTTAAAATTTGAGGTTTCACAGCTCATTAAACTTTTTTAATGAAAATTATATTTTTCCTATGCATTTTATAGACTTCAGTCTTTCCCCAAAGAATTAACCATACAGCTGACCTATTCAATTAAAAAATCTTTCACCAATTTGAGTCATCTGGGATAAAACTCGATATACATGAAATTAAATCAGAATCCTTCCTTTGGAGAGAACAGACAAAACCTCTAGACTTATCAGAATGTGGTTTTGTGGTTTTTCTCTTTCTTTCTCTTTTCTTTGCTGTAGAGTGTATTTGCAGCAGGAGGGTAACCTCTGCTCCCTGGCAATGACATACTGCAGGGTATAGCACATTCCTTGACTGTATAAGCAGATGGATATTATATAGGAAAAAAAGAGGTGGCATTACCTCTGACCATAACATTGATAGAATCACACAGCTAAATCTGCTGTTTGCATTTTAAATAGAGGTTTTGTGAATAAATAGTTAAACAAAAAAGATTTGTGAATATAACCCAGTCCAGTGCTTTAATGGAAATATATCAAGTCTTAAGAGGAAGAAAACTCACAGAAAAAAAAATCACAGAATAAACCAACAAAACTAGCTACATTGAAAGAAAAGTGCTAACACTTCCATTGCTAATGGTATTTGTTCCAGAAACAACTGCTGAAATGCTAAAATAATGCATTCCTGTCAGAGTTATGTTGCTTAAATGCCTAAACAAAAATAGCTTGTTCGATGGATAGCCCATTATCAGCAGACTAAAATATATAACTTGGAGGAACATGTGAAATACTCTAAGAAGCAATCTGCAGGTAGAGGGCTATAATACATATTCATAAAAGGCAAGAGTTAAAATTGTGCAAGCAAACTTGGCTGTTAATTTCTTGACTGCAGTGCTTACCTTTGCAACCTCTGCATTTTCTTCATTAAGACATCCTAAGTAATTGATCATTTTTATAGTGTTCAGAGGCTCAGATACCATGGAAACAGGTTGAAACTAGGGGAGCGGTTGTAGTATTAGAATAATTAGCAGAGAGTTATGGAACAAAGTTGCTGATCAATTCTTATCCTTCCCAGTTCAGCCTCAGACCATGACTTGACATTATTTGTGTTGTGATTTTTGTCTGTGTTCTTACGTAAATCTGTACATGTTCACATCTGCCAGTATGCCTGCATACTTTTTTCCCATGAAGTACAATATGTACGTACTCTCAAAAAACATGCTCTCTGATGTAAGTGTACTATACTACTTACTGAAATCACATTGCCAACGAACTGTTTCTCATTAGAGTGGTTTGCTTTGTTCCAGAGGAATTCCAATAGTTATGTGCACTAGTTTATCAACACAGTTCCTCCTTTTTGATATTATGGCTATTTTCATAACGTGGTCTAATGTTCCAGATCTGCAGCTCAACATGGTGAAATATTATTAATAAGGTACCTTCCTTACTATGAAATTGTCTGTGAAATTGAGAATCAAAATTTGTTGGAACTTTTGGAAGAGGATGGAGGAGAGTTTCAGTGTGGATTGGCAGGAGATTTTTGTCCTGGAAATCCTCAGGTTTTAGTACAAACAAGAAAATCACTTCAATCAACTATATTTGGTCCAGGAAGAATATACAAATGCTGTGTGGTTATGCTCAAGGTGCATTGGGTAAATCATAAACCTATACAATAATTTAGGTTGGGAAAGACCTTTCAGATCTTCAAGTCCAACCATTAACCCAACACTGCTGTTCCTCAGCAGTTTGCTCAGTTTTTTAACCCAACACTGCCAAGACCACCACAAAACCATGCCCCTAAGTCCCATATCTACATGTCTTTTAAATACCTCCAGGGTGGTATCAGCCACTCCCTCAGGCAGCCTGTTCCAGTGTTTCTGATGCAGAAAGCACCATTTTATTTATACTTTTGAAGTGGCAAGGGTGTTAGAATTTCTTCTTAGAACCTGGGAGATTAAAAAATAACAAAAATTATAGTTTTCACATTTAGAGAATCCTGTAATATTACAGATCTGAAAGCTATATAACAATGCTACACAAGTTTATCTGAAACTAGTTTTACAGCTAAAGTTTCCAATTCAATTTGTACTGTAAATAAGGAACAGAAGGCAGGTGCTATTTTAATTTATTTTGATTTTGTCCAGAGTGTTATTGTCAACAAAGAGTCTTCTTGTCAAGTGGGTAAAGACAAATTTTTTGCAATACGATCACCTTTAACAATAGATACTTACTTTCCAATTAAATCTTTTACAACACTTCATCCAGCTTGCATGACAAAGTATGCTCTTGCTGAGACTATAACACAATAATTTATCAGAGTAAATTTATCTAACCCTAAAACCATCTCTTAGCTTGTCATGCAATGAAAAGAGTGAAAATTTTGGCAAATTGAAGTGATTTATGTATTATAGGAATTTTGTTAAGAAACTGAGGCTTATTTTCTGTTCTCCTAACATAAAACTCAGCAGACTGCAATTCGTTTAAAGAAAATGAGAAACAGGATACTTTTTTTCTCAGACATGTCTCATACACATGTGCATATTTGACACACACCTTCCATGATAGACACTCTATTTTTATTTATGACATCCCAGTCAGTTCAGGCAAAATGAAACAAAACAAAACCAAACCCAAACAACACAAACAGCTGAGTAATAGCCAATTTGCATTTATAATATGCATGCAGAATGTAACATGGCATCTCTGCTGATATAATGATTTCCTTCTACCATGAGATATATTCCAGGAAACACGATGTAAGCCAAAGGCCAGCTGGATAACACTGAAGTTTGATTGAAACATCAAGAAAAAAAATCTAGGTAGTTATCTGGATTGTGAGAGAAAGAGGTGTTTGAGGGTTTTTGGTAGGTTTGCTTTGTCTTGTTAAAAAAACCCAACACATTATTTCAGTCTCCAGAATTCTCTCTGAAATACAAACCAAAATTCCTTTATTTAGGTAAAAAATATATAGCAAAGTTGGTCACATCCATACTAAATTATTGTGAATGCAACATTAATCTATTTGAAAGCATCAGGAATATATTTGAGCAATCCCTATTAGCATTTAAGCTCAGTTCATAGTAACACACATTAGCAATGTTTTCAAACAGAGTGAGACACCATTTGGAGATGAAAAACATAATTTTAAGGTATTCTAGGTATCATAATGAGAGTTTTTTCTTAACACTGAATATTCATGATGCATCATAAAACTAATGATCAACATAAAAACTGATGTGAATGTTTGACTAATCTGTTCTTATTTGTTTGGAAGAGCTTTAGTAATTGCCCGGTTTGTAAATTAAACATCTGCTATGGGAATAAACAAAAACATAACTGAGCATATTCAAATAAATTGAATTCACCTTAGTTCCATAAATTTTATTATATGGGCTCATCAATTTTATTATACCTGAGTGCTGCAATGCTATAGAAGTCAGTATGTAATTTTCTTTTAGATACCCTATTTGTAACAATAAATGTTTTCTGGTTCTAATAAGCTATTGCTCTTAATAAAGAGTTTGGTTTGTCTGTTTGGTTTTTTTTCTCTAAAAGATGGTTGATAAAATGGATGACTTCAGTAAATTTGGCTACTATGTTTGTTTATTGCTAAATTGTTGCCCAGGTCCAACAGAATGTCAAAAATAGTTGCTATTTGCATACCAGCCCATTTCAGACATGCCAAGATTTTTTTACATATACATAAGAAATTAATTTTGCATTTACAGTAGCCCTGTTTTGCTACCTGCCAAGTTTCCAATAGTGAAAGATTGGGATAAAAGCCAAACAAAAAGACTTAAAAAAAAAAAGAGACTAAGGTGGTTTTTTTGCTTTCTTTTAAGTAAAAGAAGATGAAACTCTTTTGGACCAATATGGTTTTCAACATTAAGCTGTTAAAAGTACAATAAAATGAGTAGTTAGTTTTGGATTGCAACCATTATTATTCAGTGCATGGGCATCAGAGGTAGAAGACCTGCTTCCTTGATTCTTAGTTTTATAACCAATTCCAGAGTAGAAAATCATGATGGCTTCCTCTTGCATGACTCCTCTAATAAAGTATGATATCCTGCTACTCTAACTGCTAGGATTGTAGAAAAAAGTTTGAAGGACTCCTATGCAAACACTGGAAATGCAGTGTTTACTGCTCCCTCGAGGCCAGAACTACATCCTCATAAAATATGTAGTATGAGAGTAAATAGCTGATGATATCTGGATTTTTACTCTCCATAAGGTTATGAAACTCCATAAATGTGAATTTAAATCAAGAATCTCAGAAAACCCTCTGTTCTTCTGCTTCAGAAGGGTTTTCCACCTTGCTTATGACTGTGCTCAAGTGCCTTACCCCTTAGATGTAATGTAATTTTGGCACATCGTTACTTCAGCTTTTGCTTCCCAGTGAGAAAATGTTTCACCAAATTTGATTTATAACAGGAGATGCCAAAATTCACCAAAATTGCCTTCAGAAAGGAGGACTTGGAACACAGCACAGAAGCTGCTAATCACAGACTGAAATCAGAAAATGAGTTCCACTCAAGAAATGAGCTGGAATTGTCATGATTCCAGGTAATCTCAATCAGGGGCATCATATCCTGGAGGTAAGCATATTAATTTGCAAATCAAACACAGTTCGGTCTTTCCTCCTGTCAAGTCATTCAGTCTTGCAGGAACAAGTGGGCCATACAGGTAGATTTCTGCCCAACACCCCGTGCTGTGCTGTGAAACTGTGTCATGATGTTCAGGGAGGCATTCAACATCCACTAGAGTAGCAGTAAAAATTGTGCTGCTGAGGAATTTATGGAAAAGCTGCCACCGGCTTCAGAAGCCAAACCACATTCTCTGTTCCTAGTGTTTTGTTAATGACCATTAATTGTGTGTCATATGAAATAAGGACCTGAGCCTACTGATTCCAAATTAGTTGTAATCTAGGAAATAAAATGGCTGGTTTAGCTTTTCACTTGCATCAGAGAAGAGCTGATTGGGATTTTTTTTTGTGACATTTTAGGAAAGAAGCCAAACTCCAGCAAAATAATCATTCCTTATGAAGCCTGACAAATTAACCAAAACACTGTTGTACATCAGAAATTTCATAAAGATGCAGTTGCCTGTTAATGTTAAAATTCTCTTTGTCGAGTGTGAAGCTTAAGTGTCAGAAATTCAAATAACTATGTTCCTTTTAAAGAGTTTTAATCAATAGCTAGGTGATCAGTACTCCTGTATATCCAACATGCTGCACTCCAGAAGCCAAGTTGTCTCCATAAGCAGTATATAAAGTCTTGCATTGTGATTTTACAGATGCATTTAAACATTAAGTGAGCTTTGGGAATAAAGGGAGGAGTGGACTGGCAAGATAAATCTGCGTAACACTTAGTTGGTCATGAATAGACACCTGTACCTAACTTAAGGCACTTGAATCCCACTCACAGGTAGTAAGGAGACATAAATTACAAGTAGAGGCTTTGACAGTAAGATATGCAGTTGTCCAAAGAATAGTAACGTGGAAGATATTGAAAAAAAAATCAGGGCTTGTTTGAAAACGTGAAAGTCAGTCCTAAGTCATTCAGAGAGACAAAGAGATCATATTACATTATCATCCTAGACCTTTACATTGCTCTGGGGTTTTAGGTTTAATAGCAACCATTACCTTCAGAGAGGGAATATTTCTTGTTTTCATTCCACTATCCTGAATAGCTATTTCTTAACAGTGTAGCCTGTGAGAGTAGCAGCAAAAATTAGAAATAAATTATTCTCGTCATTTCTGGGGGAAGCAAAAATCCACTCTGTATCTCACAACAATTTTTAGACTGAACACACCAAGAAAATAGTTGTTTATTGACCTGAAGTATAGAAATATACTACATACTTTTCTAATGAAATCTGCTACATGCAAAATAGTAATGGGCAAAACCAAAGGCTAATTCTAAATCTGGAATAGGTTTCTACTACTATATACCTATCTCTGCATAATATCTTACTCCTCACTCTCTCCTGCCTCCTGAACTTCTGGTCTTTTGCTTCATAGGAAAATACACTCTGCATCAAAGTAGTAATCTGCTTCACTCTCTAGATACACTCTCAAATGACCTCTGCTGAATGAAGTAATAAATTTTGATGCATAAAGGCATTAGGAAAATAGCCCTTTTGCTCCAGCCTTCCCCAGGTTTCTTACTAGTAAGCCAAAATAGTTTTCTGTTTAATATCCAAAGCTTCTCTTCCCTTCTCTCCTACTGGGATTCATTTGTGTGTTTAGAAATTCATATGTAGGACTGTGGACTTTATCTTCTACACAGCCACTGGCCTGAAGCTGCACATTTTTAGGAAGTTTTCACTCTCTTCTACACATTTCAGTACATGCAAAGAAATGCAGGAAGTATTTTCCAAAAGAATATCACTGAAAAGCCAGTCACAGTCAGGGTCAATTACTGTCCTGAGTTTCCAACATCCCTCAAAAGATTAAGTCCCCTGTCTCACTTCTGTCTCTTAAACAATCTGAAAAGCTGTTGACCACATTTCACCCACCCCAACAAAGAAAAAGGGAGTGTGACTGGGTTGGTATGTGAAGTAAAGATTTCCAGCCCCAGATTGATGTCTGTCTTCCTTGGCCGTGCAGCTTTGGAATGCAAAGTGAGCCCAGGCACACCCACCATGTGCACCTGTGCGTGCACCCTCAGGTGTGCTGCCGTGCTGCAGGCTCTGCGCTCTTAGCAACCTGGGGCTGCACAGCATGTAGGTATAGGCTTGGATTTTATAATAGCTTGGAAGTAGAATATTATATGCTATAATTCTCTGCAGTTTTTCCACATTGCTGATTGCCTGCTTTGATTTCTCTGGTTATCTTCACAAAGGTAGTGTCCTGAATGCTGATGGCAGAAAACTTGGCACTCCCTGAGGCTGTAATTCTGTGGTAGAAAATATTGAAGACGGTCTGTAATTTGTGATATACAATAACTGCAATAATGGTACAATGCCTGTGGGTAAAGCAGTGGAGGGAACATAATGCAGCTAATAACTATTCATTTGATGGGTTTTTAATTTGTTTTTTTTTTCTGAATGTATCCTGTGTGCAATATTTTAACCATTTCACAACATTTTAGTGAAGATAGTTGTTTATAATTATGCATTTATATCATCTGCCACACTCAGCTTCCTAAAAGGCACACATTATTTTCCAAAGTTTTTCTCAATCTTCTTTTTTTTTTCCCATTGATTTACATTTTCTATTTTGAGGCACTTATTCTACACTAATAAAAGATAAAGGTTATGTACATATTCCTTTGGCCAGATTAACTCTTTGATATTTTAAAATTAGTTGTTTAAGAACAGTGTGGTTTATTTCTACAATTCTTTTTTAGAAGTCTTTTATACTGATTGTTTATGTGAGGAATTCTATGGCCTTTCTCTGTACAATAAAAATATCTCTTATGCTCTATTAGAGGGCAGTAGTAGCCCAGAGAATATTAACCAGAGAGGAGGAGAGAGTTTCTTAAAGTGTTTGCTGGAACTCTTATCTGCAACTAGTAGTACAGGACAGCTATAACTCCCTTAGCAGTACAGTGTTTCTGGTACTAAAATGTTGCCTGACACAGATTGATAATTTATGCCTGTGAACGGCCACTGGGATGTTTCTAGCACAAGTGATGGACAGTAATAACTGAGGATTTGTATCTGGAGCATTGAGAGATCTCCACGTTTTGAAGGCTTTCAAGTGCTTTATACAGCCCATCAGGGTAAAGTGATGTAAAGTAGGTCAGGTGCTGGGAGGAGGGAAGTGAGATGGGAAATCATCAGTTGTGCAGACATTAGCACATTGTGATCTCATCTGCTGCTGTGAGGCTGTAACACAGACTTGATAAAGTCTGCCAAAAATATTTTTCTTCATGTACCTGTCAGTGACTCTGTCTCTTCCCTACAGTTGTTATGTCTGACTGCAGCATGTTCTAAATAATAATATGCCATTTGGGAAAGTGCTAAGGCAATTTGTGTATGAATACTAAGTAGCACATTTTGTAGTTTTCCACCATGCTGTGATCTCCCTGTGCTTTTTTATGAGCTCTGAGCTTTGATCTTCTCTATCCCAAGACAGGGAGCTCAACCACGTACACAAAAGCGCCTCCAAGTCTCTAAAAACACCTACGCTATCTCTACACAGAAATTCTACTTCTCAAAACAGACAGAGGACAAACAGCAATAGGCATAATATAGGGGGTTTCCCACACTGTCATTCTCCAGGCCTTGACACTCCCAGCTGCAAGGCCCCTTGAACGAATTTACCATCCTCATCGCTGTTCTTACCCTTTTAACTCTTTCCTCCAAACAGTTGATACATTCAGCTCAACAGGGAACTCATCTACAATTAGTTCCTAAATACACCTTACACATGTTGCTACTTACATTTCGCTATGCATACATATCAGACAAAACAAGAATCTTAATGGGAAAAAAGGTGAATTTAAATTTACCTGAAAATTTCAGGCATATAGCTGACTTAAATTTAGGTAGTCTTGCCATTTTAAAATGTATTGCCCTTCCCACAATGATTCTTTCAGACTGCTCCACGAGGTGTACAGAGGAAGATATTAATTGCAACAGTTAAAAATGCAATTTTACACCAAGTTAGTGTTTTTACTGTTTGTTCCTGACTGAGCTGGACTTCCTGTGTTTAATGTGCAGAAGTCAGCATGCTGAAGCATGAGGCATGCTGCTACCTAGATATAGCCCTGACATGAATTCATCTAAAGCAAGAAGCTGTGGGAGATGATCAATTAGAAAAGCCAAAGCAACTGTGCCAAAAATTGTCTATAGCCAAAATCACCTTTAAATACCATTTATTATAGTTCCTTTAATACAAGGTGTAAAATATCATTGTCTCGGCTAGTCTGAGTATCCCATTGTTCTGAAAACTTCATTAAACCCTTAATAATCCTTTAAAATGAGCAGTGATTAATCTATTCATTTGTAAGCCTTGTTGTGGAATGCAATGATAGACATCATGTACTTTCACTGTTAACAAGTGCCAATTCTTGAGCACTGTGACAAGTTTCATTAGTCAGTGTTCCCACAATTTTTCACAGAGTTACTACTCTTTCCATCAGGGCATCCACATTTGGACTAAGCATTTTTGCCGAAGAAATCCCACAGTTTTCTACAACTTCTTAATAAAAATAGCCTGTGTTAATACTTTGTTCTATCAAAGTGTGCAAAAATTACTCACCATTATGTTTGAAAGGAAAAGAGGGGTAAACAAATTTACAGATGAATTTGGACATCTACCTAATAATATGTCTCAACTGTTTAAGAAGCCATTACGATTGTTTCTGAAACAAAAAAAAATAATGGTTAGATGAAAGGGAGAAGAAAATTGGTTGCTAGACAAGCAAATAAATGTTATTATTTTAGCATTAATAAATTCTGCAAAGTAGTGAAATTAGGCAAAAGATTTAAAGAAAGAATATTAATTTCCCTCTCCAGTCTCCTAAAAACTAATACTTAGAGATGCAGTCTCACCTAAAAACATCTGTACTATTGCATGTGTCTTTTCAGATGTCATTTATACAAAAGAAAAGAAAAGAATCATAGGACAATTTTCTGGAGGAAAAACTCCAGGTCTCCAACCAGGTCTCCTCATGCCTTGGCTTGACTGCTAGCAATGCCACTGGCTGCTTCAGCTCTTGCAGATCAATTGCAGGTTGCTTCTCCTCTGAATCATCTTCTACTCTGTTACCTTTCAGAAGTCACTCAAGCCTGGTGAAACGAAGAGGCCTGAACAGAAGGCTGCTACAGATGTCTAATATGTCTACATCAGTCACTCTCCTCAGATGTGGAGGTAAAGTCCCCAGTGCCCCTTCTTCATCAAAAGCTTCAATGAATTTGTAAAGCAGAGCAGAAGAGTGACAGACCACACATTTGTAGAGCAGAGCAAAAGAGCAACGTACTACATGGCTGGACAATACATCAAAAATATGATCTAGAAAGCCTTAAGCTCTAGCGCCACTATAAAGGCCCTTTTCAATTTTACACCCAATGTGTTTCTGGTATCAAAATGAAAAGAAAAAACAATGAAGTAGGGTAAGTGTTCCTGCATATCCTACTGAATATTTCTGTGCAGCTGGAAGATTTGCAACTCATTGCTGAAGTGTGAAATACCTCATGCCAAATAATATGTGTACTTGTGGTTCTCATCTTCTCTTGAGTTCATCTCTTGAGAATTAGTTGCTCCTCTGATTAGTTCTGTAAGTTTGGTAGGGCCGTAATAATTTCTCAGGCTTGGTGAACTGGGAAGTGTCTTAGCCATAGATACATAACATTTCTTTCTTTTGCCTGGCTAGCTCTTTTCATGAAATATTTAATTTCTTCAGAGATCTCTGCTCCTGACTGATATTGGTCATATCTCAAAGTTAAGGGAGGAAAGAAAGATCTATATAAGTACAGATATTGATCAAAAATATGATTGTGCGAGCCCAAATTTCCTGAGGAGTCAGGCTAAAAGTCATATAATGGCAAGGTTTCTGAGCTTATGGATTGTTTTGTAACAGTAATGATGGTTAAAATGTTTTTAATTTCAGACTTGCCATGTCCCATCTGGGCTGTGCAATGCCCTGACATGTTGATGTTGTTCTCACAAACTATAAATAAATGTCCCGAAGCCCTAGGGCTGGTTATTGTGCTTCTACACAAGCAGGGTCTTGCTGGTCAGACTCACAGACCATATATAACATAAATTTTTTTCCTGTAACTTTTTATAACTTTATTTGAAATTTTTAAATCATTTTGTTTATGCTAGTTAAACCTTAAGAGCCTTCTGAATTAAGTGCTGTATTTGCAGTTTTAAAATGTGAAATAAAAAAATAAGGAAAAGTAAACCCATCATCAAAAATTCTCTGGTTATATTTGAGCTGGAGCAAACAATTGCTTGTCGCATGTCCAAGATTACTCAGGCCTCAGATCTGCGAAAAAACCTGCACAAGTAGCACCTAGCCCAGTTCTGTCCAAGTAATCACAATACTTCACACACTTATATTAATAGGGCTTCTTAAGATGTATTATTTTGATGGGACTGGATTTATGGCATAATTACATGGACTGTTATTCCAGAATAGCTGAGGGGAAGGTAACCTCTGAAAGGGAGTCAATGTTAAACCCTTGTAGTCGGAAATGGAATTTTAGTATCTTAAATTGCCTGAGCTGCAATGGCACACTGTGCCTGACTACAGCCTCGCTCCCTGAGAGCAATAATCCAAAAGGCCATGATTTAGGTGCGCTGATAGATTAATTGGGTGTGCTGTTCATTTGATATACATTAATATAGAAAAGAATCATAGAAACACAGAATCATTAAGATTGAAAACATCTTCCAAGATCACTGAGTCCAGCCTTTAATCGAATACCACCATGTCAACTAAACCATAACCCTAAGTACTACATCCAGGCATTTCCTGGACGCGTTCTGGGATGGCGACTCCATTTCCCTGGGCAGCCCATTCCAATGCTTGACAACCCTTTCAGTAAAGAAATTTTTCCTGATGTCCAACCCAAACCTCCCCTGGCACAGCTCAAGGTCATTCTCTCTTGTCCTGTCACTAATTATACACAGGAGATGAGGTCGATCCCCATGTCTGTAGAAACTCCTTTCAGGNCCTCACCCTTGCTGATAATGTTCCCCTCCACATCCAATAAATGATGAAGGTTTTCCTTATTCCTTCTTTTGTTTTTCATGGGTTTATGAAAACACTTTCTTTAGTAGCATTAGCAGACTTTGCCATATTGAGTTCTAGCAGAGCTTTCACCTTTCTAATTTTTTCTTCACATGACCTGATGACATTCTTGCACTCTTACTGAGTTGTCTGTCCCTTCTTCCAAAGATGTTTTTTCTGCCTGAGTTCCAATGAAAGCTCACCATTTGCCCAGGCTAGTTTTCTTCCCCAATGGCTCACCTTTTGGCACATAGCCTGCTCCTGCTGATTTCCTTTGCTTTAATACACCTTTGAAGTATTTTTGCTTCTTGTGTACACACACACTTGAATGGACACACTTGAACAGACATACTTGAAAGAAAAATTTATATTTTAATTGAAGTCATGTCTAGAAAGGAAGGAAGGATTCAGGGGGGTCTAGTACAATCTCTAGCACTTCCAAAAATCCCACTCCCCTAAAGCTGAAGAATAGCATGGAATCGAGAAGGAAGCCATGACTACTAGAAGTTTTAGTTTAAATAATTGTTTCAGAAAAAAGAAATTACAAAATCTTAGTTATCATAAGATACTCCAAAATCTTTTTGGATAACAGATAGCATAGCACACAAATACACATAGTAATTGCTACTGCTTTAAGCTGCTAATCAAAATAAATTCCCAGAGTAACACAATTTGAAGTTGTCATGACATGAAACTGGTAAAGACAAGCAGGCATTTATAGGAAAAACTATTTAGTTATCTTTGAGTTTCACTGCAAAGATTGCCAAATTTAGACCATGTTATGATGCAGTTAGTCATGCTGATTAATATCATTCTGTGAGCATAATTAGCTAGAATGACTTGCTGAATAAAGTCCTACTCAGTATAAGCAACAAAGCAGAATCTGACCCCTTTGGAAAATAGTCTTCTACTTCAAGAGGTCAAAGGGACATCCTCTTTGGGGCTGATATCACCAAGTTGCTGCTGGCCTGCCATACACATACACTGGCTGTATAAAAGGGATATAAATTTGTTTAATTACTTTTTCAATTTAATATCTGAGCCTTGGAGAGAGAGAAACTGCAGCTAAAACAAGGATTTTTAAACATTTCAATAAAGTAAGCATACAAGTAATACTTGGAACAATAAGTACACTATCGAAACAAATAACCCAATGAA
>WEIT01005225.1:5082-15664 GCA_013389985.1 Dryoscopus gambensis
ATTGGTTACATATTGCATTATATTAAAAAAAGTTGTAAGAACCTTTTGAAGGGCAGTATTAAAAAAGCACCCCAGAAACTGTCAGAAGTGAGCTTTGCAGGAAAAAAGCCCACAGTAATCTCTGTTCTTTAGTTTTTGAGTTTTTTCACAGTAGATGAAGCTTTGACAATTTAGGTTTGCAGTATGCTATATATTATGTTTACCTATTTAAGCTGTGTCATGGAAAGCCATAATTTGTTTTTTTGGAAGCAGGAAAGAATTGGCTTTCCTTTTAGTTTTNAGCTCTGTCTTAAATAAGAAAGTGCAAGATTTACACCTCAGAAACCTTCTCCTTTTTCTGGGCACTCTTTCTGTTTGAAACAGGTAATTACAAAAACCTCCGGATCAATTTTTGTAAAGGGGCACCCTGATGGGTGCCATGACTGAAGTGTGACATGAGCCTTTTCCAATACAATGGGTGGCCTAACATTCCTCGGGAAGGCCAAGCTCATTAAATATTCTCTTCTTTTTTTCCACCCTCTCCCCCTCTTCATGCACTTAGCTTGAGTTGTGCTAAGTCTGAGGTTTCTTCACTGAGGACTTAGGAAAATTGCATAGAGTTCTCAGATTGAATTTTTTATGTGTATGACTTCATGATGGCATTAGCATGTGCTTTGATCCATGTGTGAATGGCACTGGGTCGGCTCTTATTGCCATATCCAGATGGTGTTACAGGGAACAAACAGTTGTGTTTTAGGATTTCTCAATAGACTGTCTAGACTGGTCTTGCAGCAGACAGATACAGCCACCCATCAAATTAGCGTTTGTCAGATTTATGGTAATGGTTCACCAAAGCCTTCCTGTCATTGACATTAAGATTTACGCCTCCAAAGTTATTTTGTCTTCCGAAGCGAGTAAAGTCTGATCATGTGTATGTGTGTGATTATCTATATGTACACGTATATTTGCATATATAAATTTTTAACTAAAGGGAAGGAAAGCAACTGAAGAGAAGTAAGTGCTATGGTAAGAGGCAGAATTTTAAAAGTATTTTTTTAAGAGGCTGATTCCTACAGCTGGATTGATTAGGGAAGCTTTCCCTCGCCAGTCCATTCCCTCCCTTCAAATGATAATACGGATGTTCTGTTCTAGCCAGTGTCTCCCATATGCCCTTTTTAGAAAGAAAAACATGTATGTGTATTACTACAGCTAGATTTTGCACTTTCATGTTACACTGCAGTAATATGAGCTGCTCCCTGTACGCAGTGGGAATAACCTTTTGACAGGCAGTATGTCCATTCTCAGTGGAAATGTTTTTCCAAGTCTGGCCAGGGCTCCTTTGATCATGCCACCTCAAACGTAGGGGTCATAGCTACTATGCAATGTAAGAACCACTGATGGTTGACCAGGGGAGAGATGATTTTGAGGAGAGCATATTTAAAATAAGCCAAATGTTTTGAAGTATCTTTTTGTTTCTATTTTTTTAGGGCATCAGTAATTTGTGTTGCAGTGGGAATGCTAAGCAGGAGTGTTGGGGAAATTTTAAATTACGCTAGACATGCTGGTACATTGGATGGTGGAAACAAGAGGTGGTGTAAATTTAAAATATCTGAATTGCAGTGGTAAGCTGTGGGCTTTAACATGCCAGAGCATGTTTTGAAAGTGTTTTCCTGTTACAAGGATATTTCAAGAATAGCAAAGGGAGTAATGGGATGATGAAAGGATCCAGATGTTATAATAAACTGTATGTTTGGGAAGCACTACCACTTAATGAAGAAACAATTTTACAAAATACTTGAATTAATTTGCAAGTCTCTCTGTGGTATGTGCTTTGGAAAGTCTATGCCCTGTTTGCTAGGAATAATTATTACTGATCATGAATCAGAACAAGAATTCAATTAAAATATAAAGCCATTTCATAGATAGTTTTATCCTCTGCTGTTGCTATTTTTCTTGCTTTAAGGAGCTTTGTGACACTGGAAGAAAGTAAATATATCTGGTAAATATGCAAATAAAATTAAATATGTTAATACTAATTGACAAGAATCAGCTCCAGGAAAACAGTGTTCCCTCTGCACTGTTTTGGGGGCTCATAACCTCTCTGCTACACCGCAGCAGTGTATTATTGAATCTTGAAAAAAGCAGATAGTTTATTCTTTGCAAATATGTGATAAGAGACTTTGATGGTATAATACTTGTTTGGGTTTTTTTGTAGATTTGTCTGTGATTTATGTGTTCTGGGCATGTTTGACTGCTACACAGCTTTCCTCTTTAAGTTATTTAGTGAAAAGAATATTAAATATCAAAGAAACAAATCTAACAGCAGAGTAGGAGTTCTTCTTATGCAGAGAAGGCATTTCTCTGCATAACAAGAGCTGTTATTTCTTTTCTTTCCTTTTTTTTTTTCCTTCTTTTTTCTTAGGGTTATTATCTATGGCTGTTGGGTCTAATAGTTTGTCAAACTTTGTCTCTCTGTTGTACCTTCTCCTGTCTCAGTGGTACCTTCTCCTGTCTCAGTGGCAGCATATTTTTCACTCTGCCTTTTAAAGCAGAGTAAGGGAAACATTCTTGGTTCTGATTTTTCTTCCTGTGCTCCAGTTTTATCAAAATAATCATATGTTCCATTGAGATATTTTAATTACCTTGCTAATTTTCCATATCAACTTAAAATTAACTAGTATTAATACTGCATTTAAATAATTGAGTAAACATTGTAACTTCAGTATAGTTTTATTCTGATTTTAACTGGATGTTGTGAAACATGTATCTACAAACAATAAATACAGGTTTATTAATTTTTTATTTTCAAGACATTTTAATTATACTTGGTTACTTTTTTCACTCCTTGCTCATGGTACACTGGAAAACCATATTCAGCCTGGGAGGCTTTAGTGCAAAATTTTTCTTAGAAGTTGAAGAATTGAGATTTTTCTTTCAGCATACTTCTGCTTTTGTTTTGATACATTGAAAACTTGGAATGAAATATTGTTTTGTGCTGTCTTAATTTGTATCAATCAGCTTAAATATTTTTCATAGGTAGTTTAAATTTTCAAGAATCATTACTTCTACAGCTACTTCTACATGGATAACTATGCTTACTTATACACAAGATAATGAGAGTATTTTTATAAGCATTGCTCACTTTAATGAATGTGGTTTAACATAAATTTGTTATTCATTGCAAGTGAATTTGTCAGAGATGGGCTAAAAGGTTCACATTTTTTTGTGTCAGTGTGTTTTGGTTTCCCTCAACCCCCTAAGTCTCACTTTTGGGGCAGTCTAAACTACAAAAAGTAACAGAGGACTGATAATAAAATAGTGGGCCTGGCCAGGTTCCTAGCAGGATGGTGTGTTGTGCTGCCTGAGGTCATTGCATTACAAACTATTGTCAGTTCTGAGAGGCAAAGGCCCCTGGTGCCACAGCAAAGGAAGTCTGCTCTGTGAGCATGTGGCTGGAGTGGAGAAGGAAAACTTAGCAGCTGCTGTGTGGTGGTGCTGGGTACTGCCATCACAATGGCCAGAGGTGCTCCCTCCTGATACATCCTTCTAGAAAGATGTGGGCCACCCATGTTGCCTAACTCAGGAGATGTGCAAGCAGCAAGACTTAGAACTTTTTGTTGGCTCTGTGCTTGGGTGAGTCACTGTCTTTTTTTTTTTTTTAAGATTTTTTTTGACAGGTGATGAACAGGAAAGAAGGTGCTTCCATGTTCCCTTTTTTTTCTGACAATGTGAAGAGAGAAGTGGGAGCAAGGAGGAAGCAAACTATGGCAACTGGTGTGCGAGACATGGGGGCAGAGGAGTGGAGTAAGTGATGAAAAGCAAGTGAGCAGCTGAGAGGGGCCTGATTTTTAAAATAAATTGAGACCAGCCTGTCCCTGCCAGCCCAAAGACAGACGTGTTTTCTGCAGCTTGCCTGCCTGAACAGCAGAACCAGGGCACTGTACTGCTGGACTCTGCCTGGGCCACTGCTCTCAGTCCCAGGTCCATCACCTGCATCCCAGATGCAGTGCAGTCTCCAGTTCTGCCCCTTACCCTTCCATCTGTGCAGACGTTGAGGAAAACTGGGTGAGGGGGAGAGCAGAGCTGCTTGAGCTAACCTTGCATCAGAAGAGAAATCCTGTAGAGCCATGGCCTTATTCCCTTGTCGACGCACACTGCCCTCACACCCAAACTTGCAAGTGTTTTAAATCTCAGCTATCTAGTCTAGGTGGGAATATAAACTAGACCTCAGGTATTGTTTTAACTGAGTCTGGCAAGCTGCCCATCGTGCAAATGAGGATACTGAGTAAGTAGATCTGGCAGTCCTTCAGAGCTGTCCCACAGCTCTCCCAGAAGCACAGGCAGATGCTTGATGATTCCTTTCCAGTTAATGTGTGAGAGGGTTCTCTTTCCCCCTGACTGTAAAAACAAACCAAAACCATCCTTGTCATTGTGATACACCTCTAGAGATGTTTTCACTGGTAAAGAAACAGTAAATTGGGTACTCACTACTCACCCTGTGACTAAGCTGGTGTGGGTGCTTTGGTTTGAGCACCTGGGCAAAAGCGACAGTGAATCAACATGCCTGCATTGGATCAAGCAGCCTGTAGAAGTCTATTCAAATTAATAAACTGTTCAGGCTTTTTTGAGGGCCATCCCTAGTGATGGTAGCCTTTTAAGAGCACTGTTAACTTAAAAACTGTGTTTATTGGAAAATGCTGTCACTTAACGCTTGTATAGATGAAATTATCACAGAAAGGCTCTGTAGGATTTGTGTTGCTTTCACAGGACAATTTAGGTGGGAAGGGATCTTGGAAGGTCTGTAGTCTAACCTTGTGGTCAAAGAAGGGTCAGCTTAAGGTCTGACTAGGTTGCTCAAGGCTTTGTTTCCTGAAACCAAGTGGAAGAAACCATCAAAGATAAGGACTGTGGAGCCTGTCTGGGCAGTGCTGGACTGTTCCCGTCGGCAAAAAGTATTTTCTTCAATCCAGTCTGAACCTCTTGGGCTTCAATTTGTCCATTGTTTCTTGTCCTCACTCCATTTACAGCTGCATGCATCCCTTCAGAAAGTTCCCAGGACATTTATCTGGATATCTCAATTGCTTTAGATTGTCTCGAAGATTATTCTGTGTTTATACTGCTGTGGCTTTCTTAGATTTTGTAAGTGAGATTTCTTTTAGCAGAGGGTGCAGCTCAAGACTGCACTGTGATTTTTGAGAGCTGGCAGATTCAGTATGCCACATGTAGTATAAGTACAAAATAAATTTGAACAAATAGAAATTTGTACTTTTGGCAATATTGTCATCTGAAACATAAGGAAAAAATGTGATGCCTTGATGCATTTGCATTAACAAATGCCTGTTCTGAAAGAGGGAAATGAGTGTCTTTGCAAGTAACAAAGGGAATTTTTTTTTTCTATGCTGCTACATTTAAGGCTCAGAGTAGAGAGACTAACTGATTTTAATTTCATGTAGGAAACTTAGGGCATCCACAAAGACACTAAAACATCAACAGACCCAAAAGACATCAACATGTTAATATGCTACTATTTTTACATAGCAGGGCAGCCTGAAATTGATGTTAAAATATCCAGTTTTATGAAAATAGATGTCTTCATTCTCTCTGCTCCACAGATAGATTTTTCTTTAATGACTATCAAGTGGCTAAGTGGTTCATATATTTCTCTTTTGTTACCTTATGACTTTTGGATAGTCATAAGGAAATATGAGTTGAGCTACATGCTGCATGAATACATGCTGAGCTGCAGTCTAGTCTGTGCACAATTTGCAGTGTAATTAAAACTAATTTTAAAACACTTTAGGTATGTAAGCACTAATCTATGTGTGAAAGTTTACTGAGTTAAGTTAGGCTAACTTGCATGATGTATGTAAGTAATGTATGGAAGTGTTAGGAATCCACTTCTTAATTCCTATTTGCTTTCTTTTTGTGCATTACCTGAAAGGGCTTAAGTATCACTTGTTTGTGTGTAGCTCCACACTGTCATTTCAGCTGTCTAGGGCCTGTGTAAAGCACATTACTTGTTTTATTTTTAAATCAGTGAACCCCCACTTTTAAAAAGGGACTGTGTCATGTTCTCTTCCTCTGCCTGATCTGGATGCACTGGAGCTTTTGCTGTCTTGCACAGTATCTACAAAGATTGCTTTCTAAAGCCTATGCCTTAGGTAGTTAATTTTCTGCAGCGGTACACTAGCATTTTTGATGTGCAGAACTGCATGTGAATAGCCAGTATTAAACATCTAGCATCAAGGCCAGAAACTAGTTTGTAATACAAGGCTTGACTAACAAAAAGTACTGTTTACTGAAGTGAGTAACTTCTTTATTAGAGCAGAAAACTGGGAGTTGCTGGACCTGGGAAGACATGGGAAATCTGAACTGCAGAATGGTCTCTGCCTTGATTGATCTACTTATTTATTTTACCTCTGTTCCAACAGAAAACCAACAGTATTGGATAAAAGAAATCTGTTGCAATTTTTTTGGTCCTGCACTACTCTTACTTCTATGTAAAGCAGCATTTGTTTCATTTTTTATAAGCTTTCTGGGCAACTTCTTAAATACTATTTTTTGTTAAGACAAAAATATTGCTCAAATGTTCTGCTCAAAATGCATGGTAAAGTGATATGAGTGCCAGTGAAATTCAATATGGTACTCTAAGATGGTGCTTTACTTTTTTTCTTTGTGGGCATTGAACCCGTTCCTATAATCACAATGCTATCGCAAAGGAAATTTTGCTGAAATAATAATTGTCTTGTGGTTGAGACACCACCACAAGTATTTCACTGCTGAAGTCAGCTGCGGTGGAAATGAGCCTCCCTCCCCTGATTTGGCCCATAGCAATGATCTCTCAACTGCCATCAACACAGAAATTCATGGAGAAATGGATCCTCTCCCACGCGTTATCATGAAATCTAGCACCCGATCTTGGGAAGAATCTTCTAGCAGACCAACGGGCCGCCTGGCGCGGGTGAGCAATCCCCACGTGCCACTTCCCAGGGCAGGGTGCCTGTTGATTCAGCTGGAACGCCTCATCCCTGGGGTGTAGCACTCAGTGATATTCAGCCTAGGGGTGATGAATACGTGGATAACTATGCCTGAATCCACATTCCTGGAGAAGGAGTGCAGTCTCCTGGACAGCCAAAGATGGCAAGAGTTTTTAGCTACTGTTACTATGTAAGCATCTAGGAGTACTACAAATAGTTCCCAATAAAAAAACCTAATGAAATTCCTCCTACACTCCTTGGGATATGTCAGTCCTTTCAGTAGCTGGATTTTGAAGCCCTAGTCTCCTAAGGTTTAAAATTGGCAATTACAAAAGAAAAAAATATCCCCCCTAAACAAGAATTGAGCAAATCCCCCTGAAGGAATGAGACTGCACCATCAGGAAGATTCTCTTTTTCTTCATATGTTTGTTTTGACGGGTCTTACCTATGCATAGTATGTGTTGATACTAAAAATAAAAATTTGACCTTTACCGTGCAGTACAGCTAAACCTGGGATGATGTGACTGTAGGATAAACACAGCTGGGGAATAGTGTCTCTTCAGTATTAAAACATTTTTCTTTGGTTGTTTGGATAGAAGCATTGACTGAAGTGAGGTAAGCACTGATAGAAAAGTACAAAAAACCCCTAATGGCTATAGAAAAGTACAGAAAAAAATGAATGGGAACTTGATGCCATATTCCAAAGTCTCTTCCTACAGATCCATGAATATAAGTGATATTTAAAAGAAATTATTTGAATATTGGCTCAGCTGGTAAAGAGAAAACTATAATTACTAAATGGTGTGTAAAAATCCAATGAAATAATTCAGGAATCTTCACCTTCATGATGTTGAATGCCTCTAGAACTTTTAGATGCTCAGGTTTCTGAATGAAACTTTTCAGCCTGCTGCAAGTGTTGGGAATGAGCAAAGTTATGTGCCCATTCATTCACAAAGTGAAGAATACCCAAGCTAATGAGTAGGAAATGCTGAAGGGTATGGCTGACATTTCTGCCCCATGATCTGCAGTGTAAAGTGGTTGAAAACTGCATGATCATTATGTCAGTATTTTTTGAGGGGAAAACCATGGTTGTAAAACTGTAAACTGATTTCTCCCGTTGACAGAATGGAAAATGAAAGGTTTTGTTCGTTCATTTTTTAATAATCTCATCTCATGTCTTTATTGGAAGAGGAGGGTTTTGTAGCACTGAAGCAGCATTTTTCCCTATGTGTGGTCAATGGAGAAATCAAGAAAGTATAGGATGTTTGCTTTCTTTGCCAATATTTGTTTTCAGTATCAATTTATAATGGCAAAAATGATGACATCAAATTCTTTAAAAACAAATCCATGCAATCTGGTTTTTGTTTTCACTGTCCTAAGATATCGGTGATGAAGTCTGTTTCTAATAACTAGCTAATGAGCTGCTGAAATAGCTCTAGTTGCTGAGATTCTTTCTGGGTAGATTGATTAAATTCTCCAATATGCTACAGTAAAAAAGTAGATCTAGAGTGTAACCAACACAGGAAACGTTATGAGCAAGTTGATCTTCCACTCATAATGGTTCTTACACTGAGACTAATGAATATTGCAGGAATTTGGAATGCATGATAAGACTAGTATGACTTTCAAATATATTTGGAATTTTTGGAATGGCAAGCATGAGCAATCATGCTTAATTTTTAACCCTAATGTGACTGGAAAAGTATTTCTTTGAAATTTTTCTAGAGTTCTGACTCTGCTGACCAGAGATACAAAGTACATAGTCCAAGTGTATGGAGATGGTCTTACTCTCCTTTAGAAGGATTAATCGTTTCAGATTAAGATCAAAAGAATGTGTAATATATGTAATATGTCATGCATCTTAATCTACCTAAAGCAAATAACACATATAACACTGACCTTCACTTGGCATGTTAGTGATGAAAAGGAGTTAAGAGTTTAGATTTTGTCTGAGCCTCAAGGTAGTGTTAATTCTTGTTAAAATAAGTCATCCACAATATGCACTTAAGGGAAATTCAAAGCTATTACAGCAGATGGCCTGCCAAAAATCTTAAGTCATTTATGACAGTCTAATAATGTTAAATTCTTTGAACATGTTTAAAAATGGGGAAACTTGCAGGTCTAATTCCTGAAAATGTGGGAAGCACAGAATTGTATGAGAACACTAATGGCTGAGTTGCACTGCAAATTCACACAGTTCTTTGTTACATGTAGTTTAATTTAATGTCTAATGTTGATAGAAGTTCAGCAATTTCTCCAGGAACTATATTTTTGTTTACCCTCAACTAGATTCTGTGTGGCACCTGCAAGGTAACTTTTTTGTCACTGTTTTCATCTAGCCAGGCACTACCACATTATTTTTAACGAGAAAATTATGAAGAGGACTTTGCTATCCTAAAATGCCACATATGAGCTGCTTTTATTTTCCAGATAAAATATTCATGGTAGTACAGTAATGCAATACCATCATGCTGCTTCTGTAGACTTCTTCAGTTTGTTCTTTTTGCAGTTGGTCTTTCCCACTGCATGACTTCTCTGATGCTTCTGAACCCACATAGTTTTAAAATTATGGAATGGAGTCCAAGTCACATGCTTTGTATAGTTAAATTTTGCTAAAATATGTACTTCTACCACATTTTCTGTGCTGATAGGTTCACTAAGGAAATTCTTAATTTCTTGGTTCAGTATTATTTCAACTGGCATCTGTGGTGTATCAAGCTGTCCCTGAAGGATTTTCTTCTGTGTTTATCTGACACACAAGAAAAATTTTTCTAGGAAATACCACTGAATAGTATGGTTGATTGGAGGAGAAAATATATTGCTATTAAGCTGGAATGTAAGGCTTAGCAGAAGAGAAAAGCAGTAGAGAGCAGGAAGAAGAATCACGATACATTTGTCATTAAAATACTTCAGTGTGCCTGNTACTTCAGTGTGCCTGGAAGTCCAAGTAGGTTTTAATGTTTTTACAATGGACTTCATATGTATGCCTAGTGCAAAAATATTTACCTGGTTTCATACTGTTGAATGGTGTGCTTATTGCTGTCTGTGTGATTTTTCTTATGTGAACATTTCCAAATCAATTTATGGTCTGTTGGAACTTTATCTTTGTCTTACTTGTAGAAGATTATTTTTCCAAGGATTTTTATTGGGATAGGACTTAACTGTTTTTACCATTTAAGGCTGTATAATGTCCCCAGCTGAAAAAATCTTCAAACATTTAGACTACAGCTTAATAGTTCATTTTGATTCCTGTTTCTGGACACAAGTCAAATATGAGACTTCTCAGCTCAGTTGTGTCCTCTTATAATAAACTACTTTAAATTGCTCTAGTTCCCTTGTGCTAGATGGACATCACAATCATGTTCTCATATTTTTTGATGCCTTTAAAAACAAAACTAGCACTGAAATTTGCATTTTCTTGTTGCATTAGAGCATGTTTCCATTGTGAAGGACTGCTTTCTTTTGAAGTACACGTAGGTTGAATCAGTGCCAAAACTAAATTCCACTTCTGGACAAAATTTTTAAAAAAGGCCATTAATTATTACTTCTCTTCTAGTGTATGGAACTTAGACTCTTTGCTGCTTTACACACATTGCAGTGTGGCTTGGATTATGTTGAACTTCAGT
>WEIT01005227.1:0-10755 GCA_013389985.1 Dryoscopus gambensis
AAGAAAAATACATCACCACAACTGTACACTTGGAAGGATTTTTTTTTTTCACACAGCATGACTTGTTTTTAAAAACTTAGGAATCATCCTAAGTTTCCTAGTGTGTTACTTACCATAGCATAACTATGTTCAGAGGTACATGCATGTCTTTTTTATACAGGCACCTTCTAACATTCATTAACCGTGCTCCTAGGGGATGTACACCCAAGAGAATGTGTGAAGGGAAAGGAGAGGGAGAAGAAAATCTGTCCATGTCTCCCTAAGCAACAGCCATCCAACTAATAAATTACAGCCTGTGAAAGGGCATCCAAAGCTGTGTCTCTGTATACCAGCTGGTTCCCAGGAGGCATTCCCTCCGGACTCAGGGAGAACCTGGCATAGCTGGACAGCTACCAGCACAGGAGGATGCATGTCTGTAAGCTCCACTCAGCCTAGAAGATTTTGGCTCTACATTAAATTTCAGCAACTCAAACACAGGACAAATTTTCCACAAGAATAACTCTATGTAAATACAGTGACTGCCATGGAATAGCAATGATTTAGAGTAGTTAAGATCTGAGCTATTCATTTAGCAGTCTATTTTGATTTCAAAATCCATTTCACTTGTGCACCTCTGGTTGAAGTATGTTCAACCTAGTCATTCTTTGGAAGTAGCAACCACAGCGTTCTCCTTCTGTGTAAGTTATGACCCAATATAACTGACTTCAAAAACTTCACTGTAAAATACAAACATTAAAAATTTGAAAATTAAAAAAAAATCCCAATCCAAAAAACTTAAAAATCTTCCTTAACTATTGATGTTGAGGTTATAAGGCCAATTCCAAGGAAAATCTTAAAACTACTTTTTTGTTTTCTTACAGTATTAATGCAGACCTTTTGCTGGAAGGGTGCTGGCAGACAGATCAGAAAACACTTGGGTTTTCTCCTGGATGATTTTTGGATTTGACTTTCTCCAATATCTCTCACATCTGGTCTGTTTTCAGCTCTTGCTGGATTTCCTTTTAAATAACTGCAAAGACAGTCTGTTCTACCTGTTGAGATTTACCCAGTCACTACCCATCTCATGTCCCACATGTTCTGTCTTCCAGCTGTTAGCTTTGTTCCCCAGTACCAAGTTCGCTTCCCTAAATCCATAAAAAATGCTGCTGTCAAAATTACACTTCCGTTTTATGACTTTTGCCATGATGACCCCTTTGCTTCTTCATTTAACTCTCCAGATAGCAAAAGATTTCTGTCTACCTATTTAGGGCTCTTGATTTCAGGGTTAATTGAAGTACTCTTTGCATTGGTAATAACTTTTTTAGCTATAATCAAACACAATATAAAGCATTTCTTGGAACAAAAAAAAATCTAGTCTGAGTTAAAACAGTCCAGGTCTTACCCACACCAGGGCAAGCCTCATGGCCTTTCCAGTTGGAGCTCTTCTCAGAAGAGAGCTTTGCTGCCAGCTCCCAGGGTACAGGGGCTATGGCACAACAAAGAGAAGCTGGCAGCAGTGGCTGATGGACTAGAGCTGTGCTGCCGCAGAGAGGGACCTCAACAGGCTGAAGAAAGAGGCAAACAAGAAGTTTGCCTCATGAAGTTCAGCAAATGCAAGTGTGGAGCCCTGCACCCTGGAATAATCACTGGATGCACCAGTAGAGACTGGGGCTTACTGGCTGGAAGGCAGCTCTGCAGAAAAGACCTGGGTGTCCCTGTGAACAGCAGTGACCATGAGCCAGCAATGTTTCCTTGGAGCTAAGGAAGCCAACAGCTGTCAGAAAGTCCAGTGAGGTGAACCTCCCCCTCTCCTCAGCTCTGATGAGCCACAGCTGGAGTGCAGGGTCCTGTTCTGGGCTCCCCAGAACACGAACAACATGGATATTCCAGAGCAAGTCCAGCAAAAGGCCACAAAGGCAATTAAGGGTTTGGAGCCTGTAATACAAGGAGAAGCTGAAAGAGCTAGGATTCTTCTTGTAGAAGGAAAAACTCGGGGGGATCTTCTATATATGGAAAACACATTGATGGAGGGAATAAAGAAGATGGAGTTTGACTCCTCTCAGAGGTGCCCAGTGACAGAACAAAAGGCAATGGGCACAGATAAAAGTACAAGAAATTCCACTTAAATATAAGGGTGATTGATGCCTCCTTATCTAGGCTGGGAGGCTGTGGACTCTCCATCCTTGGAGATATCCAAAACCCAACTGGGCACAGCCTGGAGCAACCTGCCATAGTTGACCCTAAGTTGAAACAGGGAATTGTATGAATGATCTCCAGAGGTGTCTCTCAGTCTGAGACTCTTATTCTGTCAAGTCTCTATTCTAAGAAATAGAAATATCTTTAAAAAAANTTAAAAAAAAAAAAAAAAAAAGGAAAAAAAATCTGACAGACATCTGCCTGCTAAAAGCCTTGTGGGGAACATACTGTCCTGTGACACGAGAGGTAATACAAGAGTCCAAAGCATCTGTTTCAGGTCAGGAATACAGGACAGTGCCCTGTCCAATCTAGGGGGAGGATCTCTTTGGAGCAAGGGATCTTGCTATCCCTGAAGCATTCCATGCTAATCCTACCTGTTGAATGTTTCAAAAAAAAAAAAAAGAATGCATTTCTATAGAAAAATACTGACTTTTCAAAATAATGTGCTACACATATTCCAAACAGATGCCTAGATAAAGACCTCATTTTTCATCCTTAAGCTTGTTCTAATCTTGTGTCATGCATCATTATAAAGCATACATATACTCTAGAAGTGCACAACAAGTTGACTGCAATATAAACTTCCATACATCTATCTTACCTTAAATGTGCTTGTGCTATTAACAAAAGCTAGGGAGAGCTTTTTATCCAGGCTTCCTAACCACAGGAAGTCTTTTCTTCACTAGGTCTACCTGCTACCTGGTGAAATGGAAAGGACAGTGTTATGCTACTATACAGCTTCTATAAACAGAGACTGTGCATCTCACCTGTAACTGAACTTTTTGGGTTTCTATGATCTTGTACTCGCTAACATAAATTGCAGTCTTCCTTCCACTTAATTTTTCTTTTTCATCATATTATTTCCTTTTTTTTCCTCAAGGTTATTCCAAAAAGGTGTCTCTGGAATGCATTTTGAGGTATTCATCAAAATTCATCCATTCATAGAATCATAGAATCATTAAAGTTGGGAAAGACCTTTAAGATCAGAGTCCAACCACAAATCTAACACTGCCAAGTCAATCACTAAACCATGTCCCTAAGCACCACATATACATGTCTTTTAAATAACTCCAGGTATGGTAACTCCATCACTTCCCTGGGAAGCCTGTTCCAATGCTGCACAACCCTGTGCATGAAGGAATTTTCTAATCTAAATCTCTCCCACAGAGATTTGACACTATTTCCTCTCATCCTGTCGCTCATGGAACTGGGAGAAGAGGCTGATTCCCACCTGGCTACACCCTCCTTTCAAGTAACTGTGGAGAGCAATAAGGTTTCCCTGGAGCCTCCTTCTCTCCACGCTAAACGCCGTCAATTCCCTCAGCCGCTCCTCATAAAACCTGTGCTCCAGACCCTTCACCAGTTCCATTGCCCTTCTCTGGACACACTCCAGCACCTCAGTGTCCTTCTTGTAATGAGGGACCCAAAACTGAATACAGGATTCAAGGTGTGACCTCACCAGTGCTGAGTACAGAGGGATGATCCTAGTCCTGTGGACCACATTATTTCTAATCCAAGCCAGTATGCCACTGGCCTTCTTGGCCACCTGGACACACTCTGGCTCATGTTCAGCTGCTGTTGACCAGCATCCCCCAGCCCTTTTCCACTGAAAAGCTTTCTAACCACTCTGTCCCCCAGCCCCTAAGGTTGTATTGTGTTACTGTGACCCAAGTGCAGGACTCACCACTTTGCCTTAATGAACATCATACCACTGGTCTCATCCCATAGATCCAGCTTGTCCAGATTCCTCTGCAGACCCTTCCTACCATCAAGAAGAGCAACATTCCTTACCAACCTGATGTCATCTGCAAAGTTATTGACAGTGCTCTTGATCCCCTCATCAAAGTCATCAATAAAGGTGGTAAACAGGACTGGCCCCAACACAGAGCCCTGGGGAACATCACTAGTGACAGGAGGTCAGCTGGATGTAACCCCATCCAGCGCCACTCTTTGGACCCAGCCACCCAACCAGTTTTTGTCCATCAAGAGTACTAGTGCTCACTGTCATCTGGTGCTCATTGTCAGGAGTTGCATTTATTCTAGGCTTTCAAGGATTCCCCAGCACCACTATCCTGTTACATTTCAGGTCACCAGGTAGGAAAAAGTAATTTTGCTTTGAAGACACTATCCTAACGCTATCAGGCACAAGAGCCTTGATGTCAGGCCTGATGCATGACATTGCCCTGCTGTGACCTAAAGATTAAATGTCATTTCTAGAGATAACTGAGAAATAGGAGGCATATGCCCTTATATTACAGACCAAAAGAAGTAAGTACTTCTCTTTGAGAAAAGTAAATATTTGTTCCTGTAGGTGGATATTATTCTGACTTTTTGAATAAAGAGTACTAACAGCATGAAAGACAGCCAGATGTGCGCCAATCTTTTTATGTTACTGCCAAAGCTTATTAGCCAGTGCTGCTCCAAAGGAGTTAATCCACAAGAATTCAAACACAGATAGCAGTTGAGAGCAAGCAGCTAAAATCACTGCATCATTTGATCCATTCATGCACATGGAAGTACTCTGCACAGTTTGAAGAGAAACTCACACATGTTTTGCTGGAGAGGTGCAGTACAGCACCACCCTCTTAACATTGGCTTTATTACAAGGCTTTTCTCAGAGCAGGCTTCCAGCCAAACGGCTGGAATGGAGAGGCTGAACTGCTGCAGCAAACCAGACACACAACAGTAAGCAAGCTTAGCACTAACTACTGCTTCTTTTTTTTCACATCTGTATATACATAGCACTCCACAGTCTTCCCTTTTTATCCTTTTGCTCAAAATACTTCTTTTTTTTTTTTTTTGTAAACAGACTAGGGTGTCTTAAATTTGAACATGGTAGAGATACTGTCTACACATGAGATGAGAAAAGGTAGCCTTGCAGGTAGTCTCCTTTCTTACTGTGCAGGCCGAATTCTACCTAGGGAGGCATGAAATTTTTTACTGACAATTTCCATTTTTGTGAAATTTCACATCTAAACCTGACCATTGAAACTCAAGTTCTGTCTGCATCACCTTTTTTTTCCCCTGAAATATCTTGGAAATTATCATAAATTGCATACTTAAAAATCTGACAATTCTTTCAAATAAACTATAAATAGGTCAACTAACAACTTTACGATGGTTTAGAGGAAAAATTGCCAGAAAAGGCAATTTTCATTTCATTTCATTCTATTTTCATTGTTAAAGTAAATCACTATAACACAAGTCTCTATTTCAGAATGATGCAGCTCTTGTCAGAAATTCAGATTAAAAGGTGAAATTTAAAAAAGAAGCATACCTAGAATCTCAGGAAGGAATCAAGCAGAAATTGTAGTTACAAGGTGTACAATTAAGGTCTTTTCTGGAAAATGAATAAAACTTTAAAAGGCCTTTTTTCTACTTCATACAAACCCAATACCAGGCAAATCCCTGAGGTACTGAAGTTTGCTTTTCTCTTAATTTAGTGATCCTTAAGAAATATTCTGCCTGCTCCTAGCAACAAATCCCTGGGTAACTGACAATGCAGTAGATTGGTTATTATATCAAATCAATCGATTCCAAATGAAATGAGTAAATAAATACTCTGCAGGTGTCTGCAGTCTAAGATCTTAGAAAAAATGCTACTTTAAAATTAAATTTAGAGGCCTAAAATATTATCCATAATTCAGAAAATTTAACAATGAGTAGATTTAGGGAAGAAACAAAGGGGGAAAGATTCAATCTTTACAGAAGAAGAACATGCCTCTGAACACAAAGGTTAAACATGTGGGGTTTGCCCTGTGTCTCTGATTCAGTCAGGCAGTCACACTGAGTTGTCTTGTACCATGGTGGAGGTTCAAGGACACCACAATGTGTAACTACCCTGCAATACTACCCTGCAATCCACCTCTAACAATCCATTTCTTATGCCTTCTGTCTTCAAGCCCATGTTATTCTGAATACAAACAATCATTCATAATGTGTAGAAAGCAACCTATGTCACTGATCCAAAATATTCACACCTTGCTGCGACAACATCCAAACAAAGCTGGTTAAAAAGCAGCACTTACATAGGGAGAGCAATATGTCATCAGATGCCAGTTTCCAAACACATCTCTACAATTAATTTTAATTAATTTTATTTTAGTAGATGTTAGGAGCAGTCTGAGCTCATCCAGAGACAGAAGAGGGTTTGTGCTGCTCTGAGGAAAGCAAATCCCACACGGAAAATAGCAGCACAGCTATAGGACCACTGCACTGCCCTCACCCTGTCTCACCACTTCCATTTCCTTCCATCCTGCCTGCTCCCAAATCTGGGCAGAAAGAGCTCCAGAAGTCACGGCCAGTGTTGAGCTCTGGTGAGTTCATGCTTCCCTCCTCAGAGGAATGCAGATCAGAGTATTTTGCCCTGACAGCTTCTCAGCACTCTACATATGGAAAGCAAAACTGCATGGAAAGACTCAAACGACAGAAATGTTAGGTGCTCATTCCTGAGACTTCCTACAGATGTTTCATGCCCTCTCCATGTCATGTCATGCCTGTGTCAGCAGGGCAGGCTGTCCAGGCTGCTGTGTCACAGCAGCTCCAGTGTATAATCATCATCATCATCATCATCATCATCATCACCATCAGGTAGTTATCTTTATAGGATACCTAGAGTATACATAACCAGCATTACGTAAGCAAGGGTCATTAGGGTCAGCACATACCTCTTACAAAAACAACATGATAAAAGTAAAATTGCCACATGTACATTGGTTAGCTTCAATGGAACCCCATTTCTTTCACCTTATAAATCAATGCACTGCAACATACAACAAAGCCTTTCCTCTAACTTGTCAGGCAGGATGAGGCCATTAGCCCCATCCCAAGCCTCAGATGCAAACCTCATATAGAAAATGGTCATCATGCACAATTCAGATAGCAAATATTGGGGAATTTTTGGCACAGGCGAGCCTCACAGTACTTTAGTTCAACGAACTGAGCTAAAAGAGCATAGCAGCAACATCTGAGATACAGTTTAACCAGAAGAAGGTATTCTTAATGAATTTAAACATTATATTAACACAACAAGAGACAAGACAGGGTTGGGGCATTCCTGGGACAAGGGCTGGTGGCCCTAGGGGCCTGAAGTGAGATCCTGGGCCATGACCATATTGGAGGATCCCTGGAGGATGACCAGTGAGGGAGGCCCAACGGTAACAGGTCAGTGGAGTCAAGCGGCTGGTACTGAGGAAATTATTTTGATCCTCCACTGACTCCAGGAGTGTTACTGAAGACTGTCAGCTCCAGTCCCTCAGACTGAGCCCTTATGAGCAGGTGGAGCACGCAATTTCTGCTCCCAAAGCAGAGTACATTTGATGATTTACTTTTAAATAGAGTCTGGTCCAAGTACTCTGGTAATGTTTTGCAATCCAAGCAAAGAAAATCAGGAAATTTTTCTCTGATGCAGACTCAAATACTAATGAAGGCGCATCCAGTACTCTCAGCCCTACTTATATTTGAATCTGGTTTTGTCTTGATTATTTTTATCTTCATATGTGGGATTCAAAATGAACGACCCCAGACTTCCCCGCTGCCATCAGAGGTGGTAGTTTGTGATTTAGTATTTTTAAAAATTAACGTGTTTCCTCTATCCCTATGCACAAAATGGAAATTTAAAAAGTCTATATGAAAATATGTAAAGAGCTACTTGTAGGAAAGTCTTGGAAGGTACTGGAACCAAGGGACTTTAAAAGCCAGTCTCTATGCAAGTAATTCTGAAAGTAAAAACCTGGGACTGGTTAAATCTCTTTAGAATTCAGGCATGAAATGTCTAGTATTACAGCACTTGCTTTGTACAAGTAATGACTGCTTAGAGAGACATTACAATAATTTTGTTTCCTGAAATTTTCCCCAGTCCATTTTTTAAAACACATTTTAAATAAGTTATACATTGTTTGTAGATGTCTACCTTTGAAATTTAGAAACTGAGGCAAATAAAAGTTAAGTAAATTGTTCAAGGTCCCATGGAAGTCTGTGTCAGAATTTCATTTTCAGGGGTGAATTATGCTGTGCAAATTAATAACATAGAGTGTAGTGGTCCAAGTTGCCATTTAGCTTTTCCTTCTTTATAAAAGCAGGAACTTTTCCTTGGTGAGTAGGGAACACCACAGAAAAATAACTGTATTCTGAAGAAATTCTCAAAATATATCACATTCCTGCTGAACTTAGGGTGGTTCTTTTAAGACAAACCATGGAAGATGGCACTAAGTAAGAGAGTCCACTGACAACATTTCTAATAGTGCAAGCATCTTGATATTAAACCTTCAGTGAAAGACAGAATTCCTCATTATTAGCATCCTGGAAGAAAAAGATATCTAGGAGATACCTTAAGTGGAAGAAAGCAAACAACCTTATGTTGTGTTCGGGCAGATTTTAATATGTACAATTCCCACTATCCAAGCATGGATAAAGGTAGTGCATATCTAACTAGTACTTGACCAAAATCAGGTGGATTAAAGATAAAAGTTCTGAATAAGTTTTGAAAGTATCTATGAGGAAATTCATATCCTTTGTTCATGCATTTGAAAACATCTAAAGAAATAATTGGTTCTCCCAAGTTCCAGTCCTACATCTTACCTTTCTTTCACCACTATTTATCACAATGGAAGTGATGTTACACAGCCCTTACCAATATTTTTCCTTAAAATATGGGGCCTGATTTTGGAATACACATATTCCTCTTTTGAATAAATACAACCTTTATTTGTTAGCGACATGGTTGCACCCTCTCCTCACGTTCAGCTCTGAATAAATTCCCGATTATTCATTACCAAAGCAAGCACTCCTCTGATTTCAGCCAGCTGAGGCAGAACATTAGGCAGAGAAGTGCCCAGGGTGCCCTGAGCAAAACCTACCAGATAAAAGTATATTAGGTCTCTGCAGAGAGAGCTCTAACTCCAAAACAGGTACTTTTAAAATAAAGAAATAAGATTATTAGGGGGAAAAAAGCAAGATGCTGAGGACGGTGAAATAATTCTTTGGAAAGTTTTACTTTGCGTAATGGGGCAGGTGTGGGTAAATGTTGGAGCTTTTAAGTGGTGGGGGTTTTTTTTGCAATAAGTATTGGGTGAAATTCCTTCATGGATTTGCTCAGTGCAGTGCCACATGCTCATAGTTTGGACTGATGAGGAAACCACATTGAAAGACAGCAGCAGGGAATAAAATTTCTCCAGCTGCTGTGGCAATACATGTGTCTGCGCACTGCACTCTACATAATCCTAAAGAATATTACCTGGCTCCAGAAGAAAGAAGGGGGATATGTATCCACAATATATTTCAAAAATAAACAAAACCAAAACTAAAATCCACTAGGCCACTGCCTCTGTATGGGACCAGACTATTAGAACAGAGCATGCCATTAGGCAGGAATACAATTACAAGTGACTGAGACATAAAAGACACAATCCCGAAATTTTTTACTGCTTAAAATTAATTTGAAAAATCCATACCACTGCCTTTGCCTGTGTGTCTAAAGAATTTACCAGTCTGGCAATGTAAAGCACTATGCAAAATCTTTTTTGTTGAATAATATTTAATGTTGAACTCAATTCAAAGTAAATTAGAAGTCAACATCACCAAGCAGATGCATACTTAAAACAGCCCCAAAACTACCCTAGCCAAAAGAAAAAGAGAAATCAATTAATGATACAAACCTTCAAGACGTTGGGGCATCATCATATGGTAGCTGATGAGATGAGTAAAAATCTTGACCTACAAGCCATACTGGCAGCAATAGCACACCAGCCAAAATGGGATGCATTTCTGATCCAGGGAGGCCATGCACCTATTACACCATCACTCTGAATTCAAAGGTATTAGATAGGATCAGATAGTTTTTGAATTTTTTACATTTCACACAGCAATCAGGTGGAGTCTGCAGCTCATTGCTGATGGTGATCATATCATGACTAGGAACTTAAAGCAGGACAGATGGAATTTCCTTCATTTAGGGAATCCCCAAAGTCTGCAAGAAACATTTGACATGCTCGAATGGTTTTTATGAATAGAACACTGTCATCTAACATGAAATTTTGCCACTTCTAGAGCAGAACTCAGCTAATATAAATTAGTGCAGGCTTTCCTGCAGGAAGTAAAAAATAAACATATCATGTTAGAACTACAGGGGGAATTTCATGTAGGCAAAATCTAATTACATAAGATGGAATACAGCCAGTGACACCAAGTAACACACTTACTTTCGTGCAACATGTCATAGTTGTGTCTTTTTTAATAGTTAGGCTTTCTCTGGACCTTCCTTTTTATTCATCTGAAATGCTCATTTGTGTGAAATCAGCTGTAATGGATATAATGAAAATTTACACCGGTCTTGTATAACTGGATTTAACGGCTAGAATCTGAAGTTTAGGTTTGGCCAGCATCAGGCCACAAAGGCACCTTTGTATAGTGTCAAAATTTTTTTTGTAGAAACTGGAGACAAGTGGCAATAAAAATTAAAGTGTTGAGACTGTCTTTTAAAATACTTCACACACTTCATAAATAAACCCCTGTATTTTTAGAATATTAATAAAACTGTCCTACTTCTGCCCCTCCGGTTTTAAGTATCCATCGTGTCCCTTT